>JBBPBX010116839.1:0-10038 GCA_038048925.1 Garcialebias charrua
ACTACTGTTTACATTTACACTACTTTTTATATCTACACTACTGCTGATATATATATATATATATATATATATATATATATATATATATATATATATATATATATATTTACTAGCCTTATTGCATATGCCACTTTACCTCTATACCAATATCAACTACCTCATACATATACTGTGTACATAAACTTCATATGCTGCTTTGTCACTCTATTACAAATGTCAATGCCAGAACTTTCATTTTATTTTATAGATATACTTTTTACACTTTTATACTACTATGCAAAAAACTCAGGACAGTATTACACTTTTGTTATTTCATTTTATGCTTATGTTTATTAAATGTTTAGTGTTTTAGTGTTGGTGTAACTTTTCATACTTTCATACTACTACTATGCAAAAACTACTATGCAAAAACTCAGGACAGTATTACACTTTTATTATTTCATTTTATGCTTATGTTTATTAAATGTTTTAGTGTTTTAGTGTTTAAATGTTTACTGTTGCACCGAGGGACAGAGAGAAACGCAATTTCAATCCTGTGTATGTCCTGTACATATTGCAGTTTTGACAATAAAGTTGACTTTGACTTTTGATAGCTCTCAAGTCAAATCAGAAGAGAAAAAAAAATAGATAATGAGTGAAATGCAAGAACAAATTTAAAAAGAAATTGTGTTTTTAATTAAAGTGCCATGGTTGACAGAACTGCTCTCCTTCACCTTTCTTGTGAGGATTTTACCAGCTTGTTGACATTAACAAAGTAACGTGTGGCTTTTTTAAAGAAGGTTTAACCTAAGAAGTCACATATTCTCAGCTGCCTGTAGGTGTGCACATTCAGGGGATGCCTTTATGGGCTGTATTAAAAACATGCAAGCAGATAACGAGAATCAGAATCAGATTTATTATCATTGTACTGGGATACAGTGACATTATGTTCATACAGTTGTCTGAAAGATGAGTGGAGTGCACATTCTGCTGCTATAATAGTGCGGCCCTTATTCTTTATCAGAATATTTTTAGATAGAAAAAGATAAGAGCCACGAGGATGAATAGTGGTATTACAAAAATATCTCTTCACATCTTGTACTATAAGGACACGATTTGAGACATCAAAACAACTCTACCAGCAAGTACATTTAGAAACACGATTACATATGCATTTGATGTCAAGACGTTGAGATTTGTCCATGAGCACTTTCAGACAGGCCACAGTCCTGATGTTGTTGTTCACTCAGCACTTCTGATAGACAAAGCTTTTTCCCTAGCTAGCCATATCCCAAGAGAAATTTGACAGTTGGCTCGTATCAGAGGCCAAACGGGGGAGTCAGATTCAGATAAGCCACAGTTGTTGATTTTCTTCAGGCTGACTGTTTTTTTTTTCTTGTCAGCCTTGAGTCCTACTGGAGCTTTCCCAATCCAAAATGGCCAGATTAATGGGTCAGATTTATGAGGCTGTGGCAGCTCGGTGCTCAGTGCCATAGTGTTTTGTCAAGATGAGCATTTGGCACTGAACAATTGTTAAATCTTTTATGAAAGTTTGCTCACTGTGGAGGCCGTGCAGATGGAAGCAGCTGAAAGAACATTGATGGGGATACAGGATGTGTTGGAGGTACAGTAGGTATGGGCTGGTTTCAATGTAAACCACAGAGTTAAAAAGTCACAGCATCAAAACTACTACAATTATTCATGATATTGTTATATTGTTTCCATGGTTTACGCCTTTTAACAGGATACCAGCGACAAAGTATTTGGTTTTGTTCCCTCCTGCAGCCTCATCGAGCTTCACGCCGTGCTCTCTGTTACTCCAAACTCTTTTTGTTGTGAAGAGCAGCAGAGAGGATTATTTGTACTCGTTAAAAAATGTGGTTGGTTTTACATTTCATTTGACCCAGTCAGTCATTTGTTTACAAAAGGAGCAACACGTTTCTTTTTTCAGGGTACGTAATGGTGTTTTGAAACAAATGTTTGCACCAAACTGCAAGAGTTAGCATGTTAGAGAGCCTTAAGGTCTGGCTTGGCCTGGGTTCCAGCTCGGGTCCTGAGTTTTACATAGGACTGTTTATCCAACTTCCAGCTGGATTTGTGGAACTAGAGACCCAGGGTTTCATTCTGGTCAGGCTCGTGCTGAAGATTTGACATCATCCGACTGCAGACCATCGACACCTTCACTGGTCCTGGAGGAGGGTGAAACCAAAATCCAGAAATGTTCCACCAGGTCTTGGAGCAGATGGCACTGGAGGGCTTCAACCAGACTTCAAAACAATGCTGCGGAAATAAAAATGTTGAGATCTGATTACCGAGCCATCGAGGACCACAACGACTGAAGTGGAAGAAGCCGAAGACAATGGCGATGGGTTACCTACATATAGATGTTTGTGGGCGCCATCCTACGAGCAATGGCAGGGAGACTGTACTTCTGTGTATTTTTGTCTAGAAACCCCAGAGTTTTAGACTAATAACCTTTTTGCAAGGTTTACTGGTACAAAAGGCAGCAGGCAATGTGCATTCATTGAGCGATGTTAGACTTTAAACTTCAAAAGCAATCAGTTCCCCACTGATGGTCACATTAAAAGCCCCAGGACCAGAAGGGGAACAAAGACATTTGCAGGTTTAGATTTGGCAGTTTATAGAAAGGTCACTGTTTTCTAGACCGTTTACGGCATCTAATTATTATGGTGCTGAGGGCCGTGACCTCTGAACAGTAGATGGCCCCCGCTGCACGACATTGTGAAAGTCTCTCATGGCTGACGGAAATGAAATAAAGAGAAATACCTCCCTTTGCATACAGTCTGTGTTTACATCTGTGTTTGTGCATCAAATATATGCTCTGAAGAAATGAGGGCTTTGTGTAGAAAGGTGACGTGAGCCCCTTTTCTGTTTCAGAGTTCAACATCTGGGTCTCTGTGGATTTTATTTTATTATTTATTTTTATTTTTTATTATTTATTCATTTCAGATTAAAAAAACAAACAAGAAAACTATTTACAAAACAACGAGAAACAATACAATACATGAAATGAAACGAAGCAGAAGAAGAAAAAAAACATTATTATATTTGCCCCTTCTTAAACAAAATTATTTCAAACACTCAATTCAAACAACAAATGCATATAAAAAATATAACATGATAAATAACTCATCACACTAAACCATATAAAGTAATTAGGAAATAAACCAACTTGTGAATATTTATTCAGAAATCTAGTTTTAATCTTTTTCTTAAACATTGACTTTGCAGCTTTAGTATCATTTTCCAAACCATTCCACAGACCTATTCCCTTAATTAAAGTAGACCTACTCCTTTTGTACAACATAGACAACTCACTCTGAGTTCTTTGTGTTTTTTAAAAAATAAATATATTTAGTCATAAAAGCACATTAAGTTGTCTTTTCTTCTAATCTAACGATTAAAAAGTGGTAAATAATGAATGACAAGGAGGAAATCACAGTTGTTTTAATGGGTCCTGAATGGCAGACTTTTCTGGCTTGTGTTACATAAGCGTCACAGTCAACTGATGTGACCCAAGTTTGACAATGAACGGCCTGAGAATTGTTTCCATTAAAAAAAAAAACAGAAAAGCAACCACGTGATTGGAAAATTAAAACACCAAAGACAAAACAGACAAACCGCCTGGTGCATTATCAAACGTAATCGCTGCTTTTTTTTTTTGCATTAAAAGATAGAATTAATCAAAGCTGATCAAATCAGCAGCCCGGGGGCGTCTGCAGAGATCATGAACACGCCGAGCTTCTGAGTAAAAACAAAACCCTGCCTTTGCTGTAACCTGTGAGAAAACACACGTCTGGTACGTCACAATACACAAGCTGTGTTAAATGGTTAAAACAATTAATGTTTGTCGATGACTCATCGTTTTCTAAGATTTCTCAGCAGCAGTTTGTTCTGTGCCAGCTCTGAACCTGTTCGGTCGGCAGCCTGTTAGGTAATCTGGAAACAAAACGTCATTTTATAAAGGTTCGTGTGACGTTCAGGTCATAGTTTACATTAGGTGACATTTAATCTGTAAAGTGCTGAATGACGTGAGATGAAAAAGGGTAAACAGCTGCAATGAGAACTTGTTACAGGGGATGATGGTTATTTGGATAACACAAACATTTAGTTACATTTTTATTTTTTATAAACCAGCATGGCGGTACAATGACACAGTTGGTATCTGCCGGCTCTCTGCAAGAAAGGCACTGGTTCAAATCCCGGCCGGGGGCCTTTCTGGGTAGAGTTTGTATGTTCTTTTCATGCATGCATGGATTTTCAGTTTCCTCCCACAGAACAAAAACATGTATGTTAGACTGATTGATTGGTAACTGTTCCCAGGTGTGAGTGAGAGAGTGAATGGTTGTTTGTCTAATTTGTCTCTTTGTGTCCCTGTGATGGACTTGAAATCTGTCCAGGGTGTCCCGCACCTCTTGCAAAGTGACCACATGGGCACCAGTGACCCCCGCAACCCAGAAAGGAAGAAGCGGGTAAAGATAATGGATGGATGGATGAATCAGCGTTTTACAAATTAAACATTTTTAATTTTGTTTAAATATCACATGCAAATTATTTTTTTTTTTACCTCATTACTAAGAAGGAAGTGGTGGCACAGAGGTTAAGAAGGTGTGCTTGTTGTAGTGGGACAGCACCCTCATGTCCATATGGGATGTGGGCCTCTCCGCATCTCTCTGAAACTCTAAGTGTTACACTTTCTTGAAGCTCTCAAGGAGACAGCTGGACACTATTTTTGTTACAATTATTTTGAATTAATGGACACTAATTAATCAGATTGAACTTTCTCTTTAATGTGTGTTAATTCAGAATTGATCTACAGTATATTTTGTCATTTAATGATGATCTGTTACTTGCATGAGTTTGACCCTTCTGCTGGTTTATTTCTGCAGAACAAGCAGGCTCTGAATCTAAGGCACGAGTCAGGGTAAAAAACTGTTACTTCCTTCTCTCTTTTGTCTGTGAAAGTTAGCCATAATATTCTCTGTGCTCACAGGCCAGGCCATCTGGCCGATTCTGTAAACAGTTTTCCTGTTGTCCGTCAAGAGACATTTCTGCCTATGGGATGAAAACTCCATCCGTTGTTTTGTTAAACCAGCCAATAGTTATTGAGGAGGTGGGGGAGACCCCGCCCTCCATATAAAGATCCACTTCCTGCCTTTTCACTTCAGTGTCGAAGGAGAGAACTTGCTACCAACTGGTTTCTCCTCTGGAAAAAGCTGGAAACGTCCCGGTCATTGTGTCAATTAGACCCACGTCTCAGCTGGAGTCACGGCAAAGCCTTGCTGTGCCTCAAAACACTCATTTCTGAAAGAATTTGTTTTCTGAAGTTTTATTTTGAAAATAAGTCAGTGTGATTGGCTCTGTTCCTGCCGGTGAAAGCGTGCTACCGGTCGTCTGAATCAGCCATACACGGAAGTCGACTGGACGTGAGCTGGACCACACAGTCCGGTAGTGTCCACAAACTTCTCAGCCCTCATCTCCAAGGGACTATCGTCACCAGGTAAAGAGGCTTTGTTTGTATGCTGAACGCTCGGAAGTACAGCCGGACCTGTTCGGGAAGGTGCCACCCTGGTAGTTTCAAAGTAATTAACTTCGGTTAACTTAGCTTTCAATTCTTTAATCTTCCTCCTATTTCTTCCTTTTCTTAACACAGTGAAACTAAGTAATGTGCCAACAGTTTAAGTTCTAACTGTCTGTTTGTTTTAATTTGAATTCTTGTCAACGTAGTTAGTAAATCAGAGCTAATATCGATACAAATGTTTAATGTAATTGTATGATTATTTCAATAAAAGGTCTATTTTCTGGTGGACCAACATAAGTTGAAGTCTCTCGTGAAATTACATTTTTCCTAGTCACAGTTAAAGCAATTTAATACCGGAAAAAGGATGAACTCGCGAATTGGTGGTAAGTTTGTGCAGATAAAGTCTGCTCAGACCTGCGCATCTAAATATAGGTAAGTCAGTAAACTGACCAATAAGTCCTATATTTTAGAATAATGGTGGCCCTGTAAGTGTTTAAATACCTTACAGTGTCTATATTGTTACATTGTGATCGGAAGATCACCGGTTCAAGCCCCGGTACCGACAACATCAAAAACATGGGTGGGATAAGTGAAGCAGTCACACCCGTGTCCACCCACATCTGCCCCACTCTGGGCCCTTGAGCAAGGCCCTTAACCCCCACCATCTGCTCCCCCGGGCACCCTAGATAGCAGCTCTCTGCTCCACATAGAGGGCTGTGGTAGCTCGGTGGTCTGTGGTTGTGTCAGGAAGGGCATCCGGCGTAAAAACAATTGCCACGTCTTCGTGCGACTTATCTGTTCGCTGTGGCGACTCACGAAGGGAGAAGCTGAAAAAAGGAAAAAAACAAACTCAGAACAATTTGGTATTAAAACAGAATTTCAGCCTGTTGGGGGCCGCGGTAGCTCAGTGGTTAGTGCTGCGGTCTTGTAACTCTGAGGCTGCAGGATTGAGCCCAGGGCATCCAGCATACAATAAGTTACCAAATCTTCAACGCGACTTCGCTCGCTGTGGCGACCCAAACAACCTTCTGTTTGTGTTTCCAGTTAGTGGAGTGAGGCGAAACAAATCAGTGTACCGTATTTTCTGGTGTATAGGTCGCACCGGTGTATAGGTCGCATTGTCCAATTATCACCAATAGATTGGAAAAATCCCTAGATAGGTTGCACCGGTGTATAGGTCGCACCTACGTTTAGCTCTGCTGCAAATGTCTGCCACAGGAGCGCACAGCAAGGCTTTTAAGAAGATTAACACTTAAAAACAATTATTTGTTTGATAAAAATTATAGCAAATATGTGTCTGAGCTGAACTTTTCCTTAAAGGGGACCACAGATGCAAAATTCACTTTTTAATGTTTTTTTTAACTCAACTTTGGGTATGTACTTCATAAAAAAACAGTCCTAGTGCCAAAAAAATGCACCCAGTGGTACATATACTCTAAGTATATTTATTTTACTGTGATAAGATAGGTTTAGTTTTCAAATCCTGGCACTTGTCACGTCACAAGCGCCAGGACAATCCCCTGCACCTTTAGTTCAACCCCTCACCTAGCAACCCCTGCTGCGGCTCAACCCACTTCAGTATAATAGACGTGACGGTTGTTTTTCCTGATTTCATCTCATCTTTTGTTTAAATGTGTACAGCACTTTGTTGCAGCTGTGGTTGTTTTAAATCAAAAAGAGATCGCTCCCAAAAGCGCCGCATCCACACAGAGGACCTAGAAGGGCTGAGGATGAACGAGCTATTTTTAGCCTCTAAAAGGAGCAGCTCATTGCGGCGCGCGCAGACGGCTTTTGGTGAGTTATCTTAAGCTAGCACTAACAGTAAGTCAAATGAGTAATAAAAAAAGAGCTAATTTTAAAACAACAACAGATTAGAGATACTGGGTGTTACAGAGGGCGTAGTTAATGTAAACAGATCTTTGAAGGGCGTGACCATGAGAGCTCATTATCATAAACCAGTCGTTCAAAACAAAAGTTAAAAATGGCAGAATTAAAAAGGGTATAATTGATTATCTAAGAATTATTTTGTGTATTAAATTGAATGAACATTGTCTGGATAGCGCACAGACATACCATAAAAATTTTAAAAACCTATCTGTGGTCTCCTTTAATAAATGAACGTAATTGTGAAATGAGCTGGATTTAAAAATTTGTTTCGCCGAAAGTGATAACAAGCTATATATAGGTTGCACCGGTGTATAGGTCGCAGGCCTTGAAAAAAACATAAAAAGGTGCAACCTATACACCAGAAAATACGGGTACTTATCTTTTTGTTTGTTTGTTTGTTTATTTCTTCTAACTTGCAAAGATACAAATTCTTCTGAAATACCAAACATATTATAGCCAGTTTTCTATACTTTTATATCCAAAATCCAGAAATAAAGCCCACAGTTGGGAATCAAACGTATAACCTTTTTGCTACAAAGCAAGAGTGCAAACCAGCTGCACCATGCAGCCCTGCTGTTTAAATCCTGTTCAGTGTTTCCTTTCTCAAACACCAGAGGGAACCGTGTCTTCATAAATCAACCGCACTAAATCACAATGACTGTTGAAGATGCAAACAATACTGATAACAATAAACTGCAGACAGTGTGGCATTTATCAACTGAATACTAAATAAAACTCAAAGAAAAATGATATACATGTATATTCAGTGTTTCTTATGGTGGCACGATTTATTTCATCCCAATTTTATCAAACGAGACCTGGCTCAAGTTAATATTCTGTGTCTGTTCATGTCATTTATGATTCCACTTGAATACAAAGGCCCCTCTTCTGTGACGGTAAAAACATTTATCTTATCAGAACAATTCTGTGTTTGAAATTGGTAAATATTATAGAGATGATGCAAGAGAGTGTCTCTGCTGCCTTTCTGCGTGTGAGACAGAGATGAGAGTCTTGGTGCGCTGTAATCTTGAACATCTGTGTGAATTTAGTTTGAGACAAACATCTGCTTTCCATTGCACGGTTGTGCTGCCCCCGTGCCCCAGAGGGCCACGGTTCGAATTACCTCAAGGAGCCACACTGTCCGGATACCACAGCACCCATCATTCCTTCAGACTCTTTCAACGCTGCTTTATCAACGTTGTAGTATATTTTACTAAATGTCATGTATTTGTTTCTGTGAAAGGGGGTTATAGGTCATTTTAAAGACGCTTTGTTCAGTGTGTTTTGAATCAACAACGTCAAAAGTTTTAAAGTAGTTCATGCAAATACAGCGTAATATACTTCGACAAGGATTTTAAATCACACCACTTTGATGACAGGAATATTGTGACCCTGTCCTATTGTGAAAGTTTTAAAAGCAGAGTTAATTTCTGCGTTTGCACCTCTTGTTCACAAACATGCCGTTTCTAGTGGAAAAAGACTGAGCTTTTCAAAAACTGTTTCCAATGAAGATTTTTTTTTAAACTTGATTTTTAGTGAATCTACAACTGAGGTTTCCAGTGACATAACCTTTTCTTCTCGCACCCACACATTCATTGTGCCTGAAAAGCCCAATTAACAGTGGAGCTGTTCGATTCATGTCTTTGCATTCTAATCTTCACCATTAATCTTTCATCATGTGCTGCAGTGATAAATGATTGAAAAGACAGAGTAAACAGTGTCATTCATGGAAGAAGGGACAATCTATGTAAGCTAACATGTTTTCTGTGTGTTTGACATGCTGTTAATTAATGTGGATTATCTAAAATTGTGTTAGTGTTTTTTGTCACAGCTGTGCAGACGGGAAAAAAATGAAAGGACAAAATCTCTTAAAAATATTAATGTAGATAAGACTTATAATAGTAATGCTACAGCTAGTTGCCACTGCTTAGGTTTACCTGTTAATAATCAAATAATAATATATAATAACCATTTCTATCTCCATCTTCTACTACTTATTCATAGGTGGGTCACAACAGGTTCAGGAGAGAAACCCACACTCCTCTCCCCAACAACACTTTCAACTCGTTCTGGGGGACCCCGAGGTGTTCTCTGACCAGAGAAGATACACCAAGCCTCCAGCAATTTCTGGGTCTTCCTCTGGGACTCCTATTAGTGGGACGTGCCTGGAAAACGTCTAAAGGGAGGCGACCAGGAGGCATACTGATCAGAGGCCTGAACCACCTCAGCTGACTCCTTTTGATGTGGAGGAGCAGCGGCAGTACACTGATCTCCCTCCAGATGATGAAGCTCCTCACCCCATCTCTAAGGCGGAGCCTGGCCACCCTTCCCTAAAAGAAGCTCATTTCAGCCTCTTCTATCTGGGATCTTGTTCTTTCAGTCATGATCCAAACCTCATGAATATGTCAAGTCAAGTCAAGTCAATTTTATTTCTATAGCACAGTTAAAACAGATAAACTGTTATCAAGGTGCTTCACACACACAACATAAAAGAGGTTTAAAAATTTACAGAACCGTAACACACATCACTAGTAACAATCATGATATTAACAGCAGTAAAAGTAAATAAAAATGTATAAGAACAATATTAAAATGAAAAACACAGTAAAAAAGCACAGTAATATATATAT
>JBBPBX010116841.1:0-10038 GCA_038048925.1 Garcialebias charrua
TTATGCCTGGTACCCACTGCCCCGATTTCGGGCGGCTGAAGCGGCCGGTTTACATTCAAAGTCTATGAGGAGACGCGTGGAGTCACGGCGACCAGGGAAGCGGCGCGATTCGAGTGATCGAAGCGGCGCGGCGGCAGCCTGAAGTTCCCTTCGCGGGCACGCGCGCGTCCAAAGCAACCTAGCCGTCGAGCCGCCGACGTCCCAAATGTTGATCTCTGGAGGCTCGACGCATCCGGCAAACAGTCGGGAGAGCCTCTGCTATCTGATTACACAACCACAACGGGACTTTTTTTGGACTTTTTAAACTTACCGGATCGACCCTCCATGAATTGGAACCAAACTCCGGTAAGAAACGTGGCATTTTTACAGTTGCTGCTGACAGGCTGCTGTTCTCTCCAGTGTAGATCACCCCAAACATAAAAAAAAGTTTTAATCTCATCAAAGACCGTCCGAGGTGCAGTTAACACAACAACTGAACCCGGAAGATGAGCTACACCCCTCCTCTCTGCTACCCCCTAGTTAGTGCTGGACGATAATTCAATAACGATAAATATCGCGATATACTTTTATTCAATAACGATGATATGAAGTTTAAGCATATTTTCGATATTTCGATAGGATTTTACAACGTTTCATTGACGTTTTTCTGTTTCTGTTCGGGTTGAAGCGGCTGCTTCAACAACCCGCCCGGACAGAAAAAGCTGTGACACAAAACGTGCGTGGTGACGTCGTTGTTACGCAGCGCTCAGTCCAGCAGCAGGCGTTAGCGGTAGCAGGCTAAAAGCTAAGCTAGTCTCCAAAGCGCGTTAAGTTTTCGCTTCAAAACGAGTCAAACGAGTGCTCATGACCGTCAGAATGTGACTGAACAAAGTTTCACAAGCGAAGAGAAAGCAGACGACATCACTGATGAGAGGAAAGACTAATTCGTCGGTGTGGACGTAGTTCGGTTTTGTTAAACTGCAGGTCTCATCTGCAGCGAGTCTTACTCGGTTTCTTTATTTTGCAAAACGTGACAAAGTCGTTCTAACTAGCGGTGGGAACATCTATTCTAACTTGTTTAATCTGAAGAGTTTCCACTCGATAGAATATGATGAGAGTCAGAAGATGAAGAACAATAAAGTTTGAGCCAACGTTTCCCTGAAACTACGACGTAAACAAACAGCCCCAGCAGCGCTGCATGTTTTTTAAATTCAAAATAAAACAAATTCATCAGAAGAAAAAAAAACACTGAATGAAAATGTGCAGAAAGACGAAAATAGTGTTTTAATATCTGCCCCTTGTTTAAAAAATACAAAATAACTACAAACAAACAACAACCTTCACTTCACCTGCACCACACCTTCCCAACAACTTTGATTTAATCATCTTTTAAAACATAGTTTTAGAAATGTTTATGGTGATATCAAGTCAACACAATCCTGTTTCCTGATTTACAACTCAGCTCCTTCAAACTAGTCCTAAATGGAGGTTTTACAAACATTTACATTCCCTTCAGGGTTTAATAACTTTAAACAAATTTTAATTGAATATTTGGGGGGTAATTTTTTTTTCAGTTTTATACATGACTTGTAAAATACTATGTTCAACCAAATCATAAAATTTTAATAATTTAAACTGATGAAATATTTGTTGGGTGACCATAGCACTTCCTACTAATAATTCTTGTAGCTCTTTAAAAACAAAACAAAAAAAACAGGGTTTGTAATAGTTTTACATGCTTTTCCCCAAACTTCAATACAACAGATTAAATATGGAACAATCATTACATTATTCAATATATTCAAAACTTTGTCATTCAAAAACTATTTTACTTTATACAGTAATGCAATTGATTTTGTTATTTTTATTCTTAAGTAATTTCCATGAGATTTCTATGTCAGCTTCTTATAAATAACAACACCCAAAAGTTTTATTTAATTAACTATGAATTTCAATGCTGTAAATTTTAAAGATGTTTAAAGTTAAAACTATTAATATTGACACAGTTGAGAATTTTATGGCAAGAAAGTTCATGCTCAATAATCCACGTACCAAATCCAATAATTTTCAGTCGGGTCATCTGGACAGTTTCTTTTTATAGAAATTGGATGGAGGATGGAGGGTGAAACGTTTCTATAAAAAAGAAACTGTCCAGATGACCCGACTGAGAATTATTGGGTTGAGAAGTTTATGTTTATTTGATGGTGATTTCCATCTTTTTGGAGGCTAAATACAAATACAAGGAGAACATTAATTTATTTGTATAGTTTATAGTTTTTTTTTAGGCTTTTATATTGTTTATATCGATATCGAATTATATCGATATCGACCGAAATTAAGAACTATATCGTGATAAAAATTTTGGCCATATCGTCCAGCCCTACCCCTAGTGTACGTCATCAGACGGTCTTCAGTGGTTTGGTGAGACCCTGACAAGCGGCCAAAAGGGGACGGCAGGCGCGTTTCGAGTTGTGCAGTGGGGACCAGGCATCATTGTTTGTTTCCTGAGTTCACTTCTCCTGCCCAGACCAGGACCTTAACGTTTGTTTTCTGAGTTCACTTCTCCTGCCCGGACCAGAACCTTAACGTTTGTTTTCTGAGTTCACTTCTCCTACCCGGATCAGAACCTTAATGTTTGTTTTCTGAGTTCACTTCTCCTGCCCGGACCAGAACCTTCATTCATTCATTCATTCAACCTTTATTTAGTCAGGTAAATCTCATTGAGCCTCGAGGGCTCATTTACAAAGCGACCTGCTACAAACTAAAGAATGATGAACAGCAATGATACAAATACATTGAACAATAAACAAAAGAAAATAGCAAAAACTAGCAAACATTATAAGGTAGATGTACAAAATCAAAAACAAGAACATCCTGGCAAAAACCATCTGCATTGGTTTTTTCCAGGATTCCAACAGATTCTGAAAACCATTTAGGGAGGTCAGGGCCGAGAGCTTCAGATCTTTTTGTAAGATATTCCAGGAAGCAGGAGCAGAGTAGGAGAAGGCCCTTTTTCCAAGTTCAGTCCTCACTGACGGAACACTGCAGGTAATCATGTCCTGAGAGCGCACGCTGTAGCTGCACTCACGCAAAGACATGTAGGAGGAGATGTATGAGGGCAGCAGACCAAGAAGTGATTTAAAGATGAAAATGTACCAGTGGAAGAGTCTGCGTGAGGTTAATGATGTCCAGTTAACCAGTGAATACAGGGTGCAGTGGTGGGTACGATAATCACAGCCAGTTATGAATCTTAGTGCACCATGATAGACAACATCCAACATCCGCAGGGTGCTTGTAGGAGCATTCATGTAGAGAATGTCACCGTAATCAATGGAGGGAAGGAAAGTCACAGATACAAGGCGTTTCCTAGCATTCAGTGTTAGACATGATTTATTTCTGAAAAAGAAACCCAGTTTTACTTTCAGTTTCTTCACTAGGTTTTCCACGTGGAGTTTAAAAGAGAGATGCGAATCGACCAGGATACCCAAATATTTATATGAGTCAACAAACTCAATAGGGACACCATTTGATGATAAAATCAGAGGAAGATCTGCTGGGACCGACTTCCTACTTGAAAAAAACATCCCTTTTGTTTTATCAGCATTTAGGACAAGTTTGAGACGGAACAAATCTGACTGGATGATGTCAAAAGCGGATTGCAGTAACTGGAAAGCCTTAGCTACTGTTTTAGCTCGACAGTAAACAACTGTATCATCAGCATAGAAATGTAAGGATGCATCAGGGATGCTCTGACCTACATTAGCTATGTAGATTGTAAAGAGGGTTGGTCCTAAAACTGAGCCTTGTGGTACACCATTTTTAACTGTTAAATAGCTGGAAGAAGTACCGTTATGTTGAACACATTGCCTCCGATTGGAAAAATAATTAGAAAACCAACCGATTGTGTGATCTGAGAAACCGATTTCTGAGAGCTTATGACACAGGATGTTATGATCCACAGTGTCAAAAGCTTTAGACAGGTCTAAGAAAAGTGCAGCACAACAATTCTTAGCATCCAATGCTTCAGCAACGTTAATGTTTGTTTTCTGAGTTCACTTCTCCTGCCTGGACCAGAACCTTAATGTTTGTTTTCTGAGTTCACTTCTCCTGCCCGGACCAGGGGCCTCATGTATCCACGGTGCGTATGCACAAAAACCTTGCGTACGCCATTTTCCACGCAAAACTCCGTATGTATCAAAACAGAACTGAACGTGGAAATGTGCGCAGCCCCACGGCAACTCCAAGGCTGGCGTACGCACGTTTCTGTGGTTTTGGTTCCATTGGCGACACTTACAGGTGATTCTGAGAAACTGTTCATGATGTGAAAATAATTATTATTCCCACCAAACACACATGATTAACAATTATTACATCCACATGGACGCAATTAGATGAGTGGATACAAAAGCATGCGCAAAATAGTGGCAACAATATTGACAACAATGGCCTTATGAGGTGCGGTTCGTTTAAATAAGAAGTTGACCAAGCTATTCTAACATGCCTAGATAGGTCACTGGGAAGCGCGTTTGCCTTCCGTCCCAAACCTCATGAGTTCAATTCCCGCATGGTACAATGTTTTTTTTTTTATTATTCATTCCAGATTTAAAAACACAAGAAAACTATTTAAAAAACAACAAGAAATCTTCTGCTTCCTTTCATTTCATGTATTGTTTTATTTCTTGTTGTTTTTTTTAAATAGTTTTCTTGTGTTCTTTAAATCTGGAATGAATAAAAAAATAAAAAAACGTTGTACCATGTGGGAATTGAACTCATGAGGTTTGGGACGGAAGGCAAACGCGCTTGCCAGTAACCTATCTAGGCATGTTAGTATAGCTCGGTCAACTTCTCGTTTAAAAGTGGGTGGTTCGTTCGAACCCCCCGAACCCCCCTTGCCTATGCGTGCCAAACAAAACCTTTTTCCGTGCCTCTACCTCACTCAGAAGTGTCTCCAGTTCACAGTCCGTGAAGTTCCTCTTTTTTCCACGTTTCGACATGATTTGCAATAGAGCAAAGACGACATTCCTCTGGTGCAGGGCATATTTAAATGAATTTGCATATTTATATGGAGGCGTGTCAAAGGCGGAGTCGGCCACTCTGTCATGTGCGCTCAATTCCACGTTGATTGTGATGTACAAAAGCAATGTGCGTGGATTCCGGCGTACGCACAGTTTGATACATCTGGATTTTTTTGTGCGTACGCCGTTTTCTGGATTTGACCGTACGTCACTTTTCAGTAAGAAGTCCACGCAAGTCTTTGTACACGAGGCCCCAGAACCTTAATGTTTGTTTTCTGAGTTCACTTCTCTCGCCCGGACCAGAATCTTAATGTTTATTTTCTGAGGCCTTCACACCAACTCTTATTGTTTTGACTAAAAGAGTCCAAACATTTAAACTCCTGCAGAGTGAATGGGAATTTCTTGTGAGTTAAATAATTCACAACTTTGAAAAACTGGACCGCTGGAGAGAGTCCCACTCTCAGCACGTTTTAAGTTTTTGTGCCTCGTTTGGATCAGTCCCACCATCCATCCAACCATCTGTCCATCCATTGTCTTTACCCACTTCTTTTCGGGTCATGAGGGTCATTGGTGCCCATATCCAGCAGTCACTGTGTGAAAGGTGGGGGACACCTTGGGCAGGTTCATCACGGGGCACATAGAGACAAACGAGACAAACAACCATTCTCTCTCTCTCGCTCACCTAGGGACAATTTAGAGTTATCAATCAGACTAACATGCATGCTTTTGGTCTGTGGGAGGAAACTGGAGTACCTGGAGAAAACTCACGTAGCACGGAGAGAACATGCAAACTCCACCCAGAAATGTCCTGGGCTGGGATTTGAACCGGTGACCAGAGTTGGCAGCTCTACCAACTGAGCCACCGTGAATAGCATCCTGCACGTCACTATTCCACCACCAGGTTTCCTTATCATCTATTCTCTGTCCAGATGACACACCAAGTACTTTCCCACCTGTCTGTCTAATTACTGTTGCTGTAGTAGTCCAGTCATCAATCATTTCTTTCTTAAGGCCAAGTTATACTCACGCTTTGGTCCGCTGGCTGGAGCGTGCGTACTGCGCGCGCACTGAGCCGTGCGGCTTCTGCGTTTCTAGTGTCGCTGCTGTGTTTATGGTTGACGCACGGCGGAGCATGGCAAAGTGCTGTTCTTTTACTGACCAGCAGGTGGCAGTACCCTCTAAAACCTGTGCATATGTTGCAAGAAAGGGTGTAGAAGAAGAAATCTACCGCAGAAGAAGAACTGTTTGACGTCACACAACAACAAAAAAATGGCTTTCCGCTCTCGTGCTGAACTGTTGTCTTTATTAGAGGAGCAAATCATAAGAGGAGCAAATTATAATAGAACAACAGTTATTGTGTCTTGCGGTTTTAATGCATGGAGTCAGCGGAAGAGGAAGCGATCACTTGACTTTTGGCAAAAAAACAAAGTCCAGATCAGGGATGAAGAAGGGGAATTTAATACATTTGTGTCACATACAAAACATTCCTCCATGCGTCACGACGCCGTCTCCACGACCACAGCGCCGCAGACAGTTGCAGGCTCTGGCGTGAAGAGCGTGAAGGCTGTCGGATGAGGTCCCCACCCAACCTGTCAATCAATTCAGTAGTGCCCACGGCGCGCGCACTAGCCTTGCAGAGTTTGAAAAATTCGGAGGTGCACGACACGCACCAAAACGACTCGCGGCGGGGACGGCGATATTGTGTCACTTTTGGCGCGCGCACCCTGGCGCACTGCGCGACGCGTCTAGTATGAATCTAGCTTTACCAACCAGAGCCTTTAACAGCTCCTCGCTGAATGTCTCACAACATTCTTCCTTCTTCAGCTTCTACCATTTGGTCTTCTTCTCTGATTTGACTCTTTTATTTTCACAACAATCATCCTAAAGTAGTCTCAGCTACTACCACACAATATTTTAGCTCAATATTTGTCAAAATTACAGAGTTATAGTCATTTTGTGTGTTCTAATGTTATTCTGTGGTTAACAATTGTAAATATCAACTCAATGATTACTTTCTGAAAGTTTCATTACAATCTGTTCAATGATTCACGAGACATTTAGCTAACGGTGCAGAGATGGGCAAAAAAACGTTTATCTATGCCGTCACTTTTGGCTGATGAATAGCTGAAACCATTAATGACAAAGCTTCATTGAATCTTACCCTTTACCCCCACCATTTTGCTTACAGAGCAAATAGATCACCTGAGGATGCCATAAGCACAGCCTCCATGTTCCTATGTCCCCACCTGGAGAAAACAGAGAGCTATGTGCAGATGTTCTTCGCAGACTATAGCTTTGCTTTCAACACCATCCTCCCCAACAAACTGGTGGACAAACTGGGGGAACTGGGACCTCCACACTCCACCTGCACATGGGTAAACGGTTCCTGTCCAACCACAGTCAGAGGGTTCAAGTGGGCCATCACTAGGGGTTAAACGACTACATATTTTTAAAAGTCGACTTTAACTTGATAAAAGTCTAGTTGACTTCGACTAGTCGATGACGTCATAGGGGAAAAAGTTTTAGGCAAAAAAAAGTCATTTATTATTTACACACAAAAAAAAGAACAACAAAACATCGGGCGTATATGCTCCTACCATTTATCATACTGCAAATAAGTCAAAGGAAAAACAAAACTATTATCAAGCTGCAAAAATGCTGCTGATTTTAGTTTTATTTAATTTAATCCACCATGTGAATTGGGTGGAATAGGGTTGGGAACAGCGAGGGGAGGGGGGTGCGACTAGTCGTCTTGGAATATAAATACCAGTGAGATGATCTAAAATCAATTAGTCGATCGGTCTGTTCAACCCCTAGCCATCACACATCCATGGCCCTCAGTTATAGTATCACTCAGCCCCCTGTGAATAGCAAGCAGTCATCAGGTTGCTATTGATCCATCGTTAGGCTGATGGTCCTCCTTAATCATGTGAGCAGCTGGTTTTGGCTGTAAGCATCAAACTGGTTGATCCACTATGAGAAGGTGTTTTTTATAAGACTGAGCTGAATACAGCTCCTCAAACTTGAAAAAGTCTTTCGGATGAAAGACGAAACCTTTCTAAAAAAAATTCAATTTTGAACACGTCCAGAAGACTAGACTTAACTTTTTTAGATACTGCTAATAACATTTACAAAAATAACAAAACATAAAATTCTAGTTAAAATAAACACATTATCAGATCAATAACTGACAACATTGTAAGCTCTTTTAAATAATCTTGCTTAAGCACTTTCTAAATGTGAGTCATTTCTAATGGCCACATTTTATTCGTGGCTGAGTTCAGACTAGCTGTTGGCTCATTTCTTCCACTTGCTTTTGCCGAGGTCGGACGCTTTCCCCCTCCTCTCCCTCTCCATCCCTTATACTGATATCTCATCGACTTGAAGACTTGATGACGTGTCTACCTCTGCTGCCATTTGTGGATTTTAAGGACACATTTATAAAGTAATTGGATTTATGATAACTAGTTCCTGCTTTTTGGATTCGGCTGGTTCCTGGTCTATCAACAATCAAGGAAGTTGTCAGCAGCAAATTTAGTCCCGATCATGCTGCTTGCCTTACGATGGCTTGGTTCATGCCTCGAGCACCCAGACTCAAATGCTTTTGGCAGAATGGATCAGATCTCGGGGATTATTCTCAGGCATGGTCCATTGGTGTGACCATGTAATTTGGACATTTCGGAACCGATTGTAACAACACAGACTCAAGGTAGATGTCATTAAACATCTGCCTGTCCCCAAAACAATTGTGTGTTTATCTGAATTTGGCTCCCTTGGCTGGAGTTGCAGGCCACCTTATCTAGATGTAATCTGATGCTCTTCCCTCCCCTCTCCCATCGAGGAATTCCAACTGATCAACCAGAGGAAACCAGCTGAATAAACATTGTGTTGTCATTTCAGGACTCTTGGCTTCCCATAGTCATTGTCCTTTGCCATTCCTTGATGTCCCTCAAGAATATTTACAGACTTCACCAGAGGGAACTGATTGATTATTCCATCCTTATCAGAACTCTTACAGTGCCCTTGAGACATCCTTGGACATCTCACTGTTCTCATTGTCTCCTCCCCTCTGCAGAATGTCTACATCACTATGTGCTTGTATGTTTGAGGTGTTTTTTCAATGTCAGGTCTTTCTTATCAGCCAAGAAGAAAGGTTGATATGGTTTTTTTTGCCTCCAGTTCCTACATGTGTCCAGTTTCACTACTTTTTTGTCTGTCTAAACAGATCTCACTTGTAAATGAGTCTTCAAGGCTCAGTGTGATTTATCTGTCTAAATAAAGGTTGAATGAAATTGAATTAAAGAATAATCTACAGCAGGCAAGGTGTTCATTGTTCAAATGACATCACATCACATTGGCCTAACTGTTTTTATACAGAAGTTGTGTTTGTGTGTTTATAGAGATTTTTTTATGTTGTAAAATCAGTGCCACCCTGACAAGCTACAGATAAATCTGTAGTCATGATGAAATTATGCTCTCCATGATGATTTAAAATAAGTTTCTTCCTTTTTTTTAACCCATGTTTCTGACCGCATGTTTTCTAGTTTTTTTCTGTCTTTCTTCAGACTGTTTAATAAGTACATGAATCATGTTGTACTCTCTGTGTGTGTGTGTGCGTGCGTGCGTGCGTGCGTGCGTGCGCGTGCGTGCGTGCATGTGTGTGTGTGTTTGCGTGTGTGTGTGTGTGTGTGTTGTAGGTCTCTGGCTTTCGGATGCAGGAGTGGCTACAAGCTGTTTTCTTTGACCACGGGGGAGAAACTGGACTGCCTCCATGACTGTGGTAAGTTTCCTGCTAACTCGGCACTTTGAATCAGTTTGAGCCGAACATTCATCCACAATGAAGGCCGAGTTATTTTAGAACCAAACCAGTTCATTGTTTCCGGTCATGGAGCGAAGAGGGGAACTGGAAATGCTTTATGTCTAGCCAGCCATCTTGTGAGCTGGAAATTTTTTAAAAATAAGTGAGGTACCAACCCCCATTTTGGTGTGTGGCTACATCTAAGCGTAAAACAAGTCATGTCATATACAACCACAACATATATAC
>JBBPBX010116843.1:0-10038 GCA_038048925.1 Garcialebias charrua
GAGTGGAAGGGCAGCAAGGCTCACGGTATTGGAGCAGGGTTCAAACTCTCTTACCATGGTGTGGATAGAGGGAGAGATGGAGTAGAGGTTGTGTTGAAGGAGGAGTTGGCATAGGATGTAGTGGTGGTGAAGAATGTGTCAGATGGGGTGATGTGTCTTATGGTAGAAGTGGTAAGTCTGATGCTAAATAGTTGGGTTCGGATGTTTTGAGTTTTTATTTTTTCTTTCTTGTAGTATTTCCATCTGTAGTACTGATGACGTTCGTGTTATGAGCATTCCATTATTTTCTTTGTAACAGGATGTTTTTTGATTGCCTCCTGTTTCAAAAGGGGATGACAAATAAGGAACATACTGTATAGTTAAACACACCATTTAAAATAACTAATTAGATCAACGTTTTAACTCTTCATACAGTGATGAGAGCTGGAAACAGTTATACATTTAATAAAGTTATAAAAGATCATTTTAATAAATGCCTAAAAACAGGTTGTTGGATAGTAGTTGCTCAACAAGATTCTGTTGAACCCACCTCTTGATCTGAACGTTTGGGGTAATTTATATAGATCTAGTGCTGACTTTTTCTTATTTTTTCATTTACAGGTCAAATCTGGACTTCTGATGATCGTGACGGAACACACAAAATAGGATTGTGAATAATTTATATCTGAAAAGGGGAAATGCACTTTACAATCACATGTCTCCACAGCTGTGATGAACAAGCAGAGAAACCTTACCATAACTGGTTTTACATTTCTCCTCTTTTCAGCAGATTAATTAATGTTGAATGAATGCTTAATGTTGTAGTATAAACAATGAAGGGACATGTGATCACCGTGTTTTTTGCAGCAGAGCAGAACTAATCACATTAACTAACAAACTAACCAACTAATCACTAATATATGCCAAGGTTTTCTCATTATTTGTTGAAACCTCTCAATTGTTGTTTACACCATATGTTGTAAGGATACATATGGTTATTCTTACGCCTGTGAAGTATGACTGTGAGTTTGATCCAGGGGGTGCAGAAAGGATTGAAGGTTGTTGAGATGAATGAGTCAGACAAAATGTGAATGTTTCAGACAGATTAATGTGACTATATATATATATATATATGTTTGTGCCTGGTGAATGTGTAGTACAATAGTTGTGTGTTGATAGATTTTTGTGTATTGATAGATTTTTGAGAAAGGTGTACAGGGTTTTCACTACTTTTCTATAGATATAATTTAGTTTTATCAATTTTGATTCTTAGATTTGAACGATAATTAGAAATGTTTTAGAGGATACATTTTAGCTGCACCTTTGTTAAGAAGTATCAGAGTAGCCTAGCGGTGAATTTTACTGATAGGAAATGTTTGTGGTAGAACATTCTGGTACAGAGAATAATATATATATATATATATATATATATATATATATATATATATATATATATATATATATATATATATATATATATATATATATATATATATATATATATATATATATATATATATATATATATATAGGAAATGGATGTGAATAAGATAATTGAGTTTGACAGGTTATGGAAGGATTTTTGTGTTTTCTGTTCTGATCAGATTAATCATAGATTAAGTGTTAGTTTTTGAATGTGGTCTTAGCCCTTATCACAGACATCTCTGAATAAGAGCAGTTGAGCTTTTCTCAGATATCGGATTAGTTAACAGAGTAGTGTAGGGTTTTTCCCCTTACAGGTGTCTATAGCCGTGTTTCCATCAAGGTTTCTAGCTGCGCAATTTGAAATAGCGCAGCAGAAAAGCTTAATGGAAACGGCAAATTGCGAGGTTACTTCCTGAATTACGCTAAAAAGTTTATACGCTCGCTTGAGGTGGTTTTTGGGATTTGAGATGCGCTAAACGACAAATGGAAACACATTTTCCGACTCATTTCTGACGTAGCGAAAATTCACGTCACGTGACGTTCAGCTGTTTCCGCTCCGGACAACATGTAACATCGCTAAAACTAGTTGGCATGACAGAATAAATACAACTCGCCCGATAGCAACACGTACCTGAAATATTCTCTCGATTTTGACGAGATGTGTGGCCGGGTTCTGTTTTCAACCGCTACTTCCTGTTTACTGTAGACATGCGCAGTGCTGACGTCTGACGTAATGACGCTGACGTCTGACGTAATGACGCTGTGCGCGGCTTGGTAGAAGCGCTTCAAGCCAGTAGATGGAAACACTTCTGATCTGCATTAATTTGTATTTACATATTTGCGAGGTAGCTCAAAATACGAAATGAAAATGGATGGAAACACATCTATTGATGAAGAAGATGAAGAGGCCTAAGCCATAGTTCATATTCTTTGCTAAGGTTAACACATACCAGAAATGCACACACTGGAGCAGAGTATATGCAATGTTTTGAAGTTGTTAAGAGTTGATAAATCAAATTTTGGGAAATTTAAGGGTTTTTGAGAAAGTATTGAATTTATAAAGTCAAATTATAGTCCAGTTGTTTTTTTTATTTGAACGCCTTTTTAAAGGTATTGAATTTAACTTCATTATTCCTGCATATACCCTGTAGAGGCGTGTTTTGTGAGGGACAGTCCGCATGGTTCTTACTTGTTTTTATTTTTTGTTTGTTTGTTTTTGCATCTATTTTTGTCTTGTTTGTTTTTGTCTGTTTTATTCTTGTTCATTGTTTTTGTTTGTTTTGTCTTGTTTCTATTTGTTTGTTACATTTGTTTTATTCTTTGTTTTTGTCTGTTTTATTCTTTATTTGTTTGTTTTGTTCTGATTCTGTTTCTTCTTGTTCTTTGTTGTTGGTTGTTTTCTTTGTTTGTACTTTCTTACCTTTACTTTTATTAGTTATTACCATGTAGTATTAATGATTATTTTTATATAAGGTGGTTTTATATTCTGGGTGGGTAACTTAGATGTAATATTGCTGTGGGTGGGAATGTTAGAGATTTCCAATGTGTATCCAGTTTTTAATTGCATTCTCACATAGAACATATAGGATTTTGTTGACATGATGTTTGTCATGTCAAAAGGGGAATTGAAATATATTTCTATCAGTATTACATTACACCCATTATGTTCTATTATTTGTATTCACTTAATTCTGCCTTATAATGTGAAATGTGACACAAGGCAGAACGTTTTTCTCTCGGGCTTTGTTTTCACTAGGGAACAGTTACACGCCTGCACAATTCAACAGACCCAACATTTGATGTTTACATTGAAGCTGATAGTTTGTTGACAGAAAGGAGGGTCACGTGGTAGTGTAGGTGGTTCCAGGGCGGTCCCGAAGCAGTCCAAGGCGGTTCCAGGTTCCAGGAGGCGGTGACGACATCCGGGGTTTTTATAACCGTGGCCCTGCCTTTGAAGATGTGTGTGTGGACTGTGCTCGGAGTCAGGTCTGTTGTTGCTGTAAGGTTTATTCTTATTATGTACAATAAACCTGCATAAACTTGCACATTCGTTTCAGAGCTTCCTTCAACCTTTTGAATTCGCAACACTGCAGATGTTGGATGTTGTCTATCATGGAGCACCCTGCAGATGTTGGATGTTGTCTATCAGAGAGAGTCAGAGTCAGAGAGTCAGAGAGTCTTTATTGTCATTTGCACCGCATGTGGTACATGTGATGAAAACGAGATTATGTACACGGGGTCCCAGTTACATCCAACAACAAATGCAAGAGAAAAACAGTAATAACATCTAGAATTAACTAAGAAAAACATCAACTAGTAATACACTAAGCCTAATATAGTGGAAATAAACAGCAGCACGAACATGAGTTTGTATGAGCAGATGGTCACAGATGAACACAGCAACAAGAAAACAGATCAGCATCAGCATGATGTGATATTTTGCAGTGTTTATTTTTTATTTTATTTTTATTTATTCATGAGTCTAACAGCCTCAGGGTAGAAGCTGTTCCTCAGTCTAGTGGTTCTACATTTGATGCTCCTCAACCTCCGTCCTGAGGGGAGTGGGGCAAAGAGTGAGTGTGCTGGGTGAGTGAGGTCTTTCATGATGCAGGTGGCTCTTTTCCTGCATCTGGAGGTGTAAATGTCTGTGATGGTGGGGAGACTGACTCCAACATCTTCTGTGCAGCCTTCACCACTCTCTGCAGAGCTTTCCTCTCTGCAACTGTGCAGCCTCCATGCCACACGTTGATGCTGGAGCACAGGATGCTCTCCACTGCACACCTGTAGAACGAGGTGAGAACTGGGCTGCTCAGACCAGCACGTCTCAGCCGTCTGAGGAAGTAGAGTCTCTGATGACCTTTCTTGATCAGGCTGGTGGTGTTGTTGCTCCAGCTGAGGTTATCATTCATGTGTACACCCAAGTATTTGTAGCTGGAGACCACTTCCACTGCAGACCCACCTATTTTCAGTGGGGCGTGGGTGTGTTTGTTCCTTCTGAAGTCCACAATCATCTCCTTTGTCTTCTTCACATTCATGTGAAGATTATTCTCTTTGCACCAGCTCTCCAGGTGTTCCACCTCCTGTCTGTAGCTGGACTCATCATTGTTTGTGATGCATCCCACCACCGCTGTATCATCTGCAAACTTAACAATATGACAGCCTGGAAGTGTGGCTGTACAATCATATGTGAGCAGAGTGAACAGAAGGGGGCTCAGCACACATCCCTGAGGAGAGCCAGTGCTGAGGGTTATGGTGGAGGAGGAGAAGTTGTGGATCTTCACGGACTGTGGTCTGTCTGTTAAGAAGTCTAGTACCCAGTTACAAATAGAGGGGCTTAGTCCAAGTGTAGATAGTTTGTCTATCAGAGTTTGGGGGATCATGGTGTTGAAGGCAGATGTGAAGTCCACAAAGAGCAGACGCACGTATGAGTCCTTCTGATCCAGGTGGGTGAGAGCAGTGTGGAGCACCCTGCAGATGTTGGATGTTGTCTATCATGGAGCATCCTGCAGATGTTGGATGTTGTCTATCATGGAGCATCCTGCAGATGTTGGATGTTGTCTATCATGGTGCATCCTGCAGATGTTGGATGTTGTCTATCATGGAGCACCCTGCAGATGTTGGATGTTGTCTATCATGGAGCATCCTGCAGATGTTGGATGTTGTCTATCATGGAGCATCCTGCAGATGTTGGATGTTGTCTATCATGGTGCATCCTGCAGATGTTGGATGTTGTCTATCATGGTGCATCCTGCAGATGTTGGATGTTGTCTATCATGGTGCATCCTGCAGATGTTGGATGTTGTCTATCATGGAGCATCCTGCAGATGTTGGATGTTGTCTATCATGGAGCATCCTGCAGATGTTGGATGTTGTCTATCATGGAGCATCCTGCAGATGTTGGATGTTGTCTATCATGGAGCATCCTGCAGATGTTGGATGTTGTCTATCATGGTGCATCCTGCAGATGTTGGATGTTGTCTATCATGGAGCATCCTGCAGATGTTGGATGTTGTCTATCATGGAGCATCCTGCAGATGTTGGATGTTGTCTATCATGGAGCATCCTGCAGATGTTGGATGTTGTCTATCATGGTGCATCCTGCAGATGTTGGATGTTGTCTATCATGGTGCACCCTGCAGATGTTGGATGTTGTCTATCATGGTGCATCCTGCAGATGTTGGATGTTGTCTATCATGGTGCATCCTGCAGATGTTGGATGTTGTCTATCATGGAGCACCCTGCAGATGTTGGATGTTGTCTATCATGGTGCATCCTGCAGATGTTGGATGTTGTCTATCATGGAGCACCCTGCAGATGTTGGATGTTGTCTATCATGGAGCATCCTGCAGATGTTGGATGTTGTCTATCATGGAGCATCCTGCAGATGTTGGATGTTGTCTATCATGGTGCATCCTGCAGATGTTGGATGTTGTCTATCATGGTGCACCCTGCAGATGTTGGATGTTGTCTATCATGGTGCATCCTGCAGATGTTGGATGTTGTCTATCATGGAGCATCCTGCAGATGTTGGATGTTGTCTATCATGGAGCATCCTGCAGATGTTGGATGTTGTCTATCATGGTGCACCCTGCAGATGTTGGATGTTGTCTATCATGGTGCATCCTGCAGATGTTGGATGTTGTCTATCATGGAGCATCCTGCAGATGTTGGATGTTGTCTATCATGGAGCATCCTGCAGATGTTGGATGTTGTCTATCATGGAGCATCCTGCAGATGTTGGATGTTGTCTATCATGGTGCATCCTGCAGATGTTGGATGTTGTCTATCATGGTGCATCCTGCAGATGTTGGATGTTGTCTATCATGGAGCATCCTGCAGATGTTGGATGTTGTCTATCATGGTGCATCCTGCAGATGTTGGATGTTGTCTATCATGGTGCACCCTGCAGATGTTGGATGTTGTCTATCATGGTGCATCCTGCAGATGTTGGATGTTGTCTATCATGGAGCATCCTGCAGATGTTGGATGTTGTCTATCATGGTGCACCCTGCAGATGTTGGATGTTGTCTATCATGGTGCATCCTGCAGATGTTGGATGTTGTCTATCATGGTGCATCCTGCAGATGTTGGATGTTGTCTATCATGGTGCATCCTGCAGATGTTGGATGTTGTCTATCATGGTGCATCCTGCAGATGTTGGATGTTGTCTATCATGGAGCATCCTGCAGATGTTGGATGTTGTCTATCATGGAGCACCCTGCAGATGTTGGATGTTGTCTATCATGGAGCATCCTGCAGATGTTGGATGTTGTCTATCATGGTGCACCCTGCAGATGTTGGATGTTGTCTATCATGGAGCATCCTGCAGATGTTGGATGTTGTCTATCATGGTGCACCCTGCAGATGTTGGATGTTGTCTATCATGGTGCACCCTGCAGATGTTGGATGTTGTCTATCATGGTGCACCCTGCAGATGTTGGATGTTGTCTATCATGGAGCACCCTGCAGATGTTGGATGTTGTCTATCATGGTGCACCCTGCAGATGTTGGATGTTGTCTATCATGGTGCATCCTGCAGATGTTGGATGTTGTCTATCATGGTGCATCCTGCAGATGTTGGATGTTGTCTATCATGGTGCATCCTGCAGATGTTGGATGTTGTCTATCATGGTGCATCCTGCAGATGTTGGATGTTGTCTATCATGGTGCACCCTGCAGATGTTGGATGTTGTCTATCATGGTGCATCCTGCAGATGTTGGATGTTGTCTATCATGGTGCATCCTGCAGATGTTGGATGTTGTCTATCATGGTGCATCCTGCAGATGTTGGATGTTGTCTATCATGGTGCACCCTGCAGATGTTGGATGTTGTCTATCATGGTGCATCCTGCAGATGTTGGATGTTGTCTATCATGGTGCATCCTGCAGATGTTGGATGTTGTCTATCATGGTGCATCCTGCAGATGTTGGATGTTGTCTATCATGGTGCATCCTGCAGATGTTGGATGTTGTCTATCATGGAGCACCCTGCAGATGTTGGATGTTGTCTATCATGGAGCACCCTGCAGATGTTGGATGTTGTCTATCATGGTGCACCCTGCAGATGTTGGATGTTGTCTATCATGGAGCATCCTGCAGATGTTGGATGTTGTCTATCATGGAGCATCCTGCAGATGTTGGATGTTGTCTATCATGGAGCACCCTGCAGATGTTGGATGTTGTCTATCATGGTGCACCCTGCAGATGTTGGATGTTGTCTATCATGGAGCACCCTGCAGATGTTGGATGTTGTCTATCATGGAGCATCCTGCAGATGTTGGATGTTGTCTATCATGGAGCATCCTGCAGATGTTGGATGTTGTCTATCATGGTGCATCCTGCAGATGTTGGATGTTGTCTATCATGGAGCACCCTGCAGATGTTGGATGTTGTCTATCATGGAGCATCCTGCAGATGTTGGATGTTGTCTATCATGGAGCATCCTGCAGATGTTGGATGTTGTCTATCATGGTGCATCCTGCAGATGTTGGATGTTGTCTATCATGGTGCATCCTGCAGATGTTGGATGTTGTCTATCATGGTGCATCCTGCAGATGTTGGATGTTGTCTATCATGGAGCATCCTGCAGATGTTGGATGTTGTCTATCATGGAGCATCCTGCAGATGTTGGATGTTGTCTATCATGGTGCATCCTGCAGATGTTGGATGTTGTCTATCATGAAGCACCCTGCAGATGTTGGATGTTGTCTATCATGGAGCATCCTGCAGATGTTGGATGTTGTCTATCATGGAGCATCCTGCAGATGTTGGATGTTGTCTATCATGGTGCATCCTGCAGATGTTGGATGTTGTCTATCATGGTGCACCCTGCAGATGTTGGATGTTGTCTATCATGGTGCATCCTGCAGATGTTGGATGTTGTCTATCATGGAGCATCCTGCAGATGTTGGATGTTGTCTATCATGGAGCATCCTGCAGATGTTGGATGTTGTCTATCATGGTGCACCCTGCAGATGTTGGATGTTGTCTATCATGGTGCATCCTGCAGATGTTGGATGTTGTCTATCATGGAGCATCCTGCAGATGTTGGATGTTGTCTATCATGGAGCACCCTGCAGATGTTGGATGTTGTCTATCATGGAGCATCCTGCAGATGTTGGATGTTGTCTATCATGGTGCACCCTGCAGATGTTGGATGTTGTCTATCATGGTGCATCCTGCAGATGTTGGATGTTGTCTATCATGGAGCATCCTGCAGATGTTGGATGTTGTCTATCATGGTGCATCCTGCAGATGTTGGATGTTGTCTATCATGGTGCACCCTGCAGATGTTGGATGTTGTCTATCATGGTGCATCCTGCAGATGTTGGATGTTGTCTATCATGGAGCATCCTGCAGATGTTGGATGTTGTCTATCATGGTGCATCCTGCAGATGTTGGATGTTGTCTATCATGGTGCATCCTGCAGATGTTGGATGTTGTCTATCATGGTGCATCCTGCAGATGTTGGATGTTGTCTATCATGGTGCATCCTGCAGATGTTGGATGTTGTCTATCATGGTGCATCCTGCAGATGTTGGATGTTGTCTATCATGGAGCATCCTGCAGATGTTGGATGTTGTCTATCATGGAGCATCCTGCAGATGTTGGATGTTGTCTATCATGGAGCATCCTGCAGATGTTGGATGTTGTCTATCATGGTGCATCCTGCAGATGTTGGATGTTGTCTATCATGGAGCATCCTGCAGATGTTGGATGTTGTCTATCATGGTGCACCCTGCAGATGTTGGATGTTGTCTATCATGGAGCACCCTGCAGATGTTGGATGTTGTCTATCATGGTGCACCCTGCAGATGTTGGATGTTGTCTATCATGGAGCACCCTGCAGATGTTGGATGTTGTCTATCATGGTGCACCCTGCAGATGTTGGATGTTGTCTATCATGGTGCATCCTGCAGATGTTGGATGTTGTCTATCATGGAGCATCCTGCAGATGTTGGATGTTGTCTATCATGGAGCATCCTGCAGATGTTGGATGTTGTCTATCATGGTGCATCCTGCAGATGTTGGATGTTGTCTATCATGGTGCACCCTGCAGATGTTGGATGTTGTCTATCATGGTGCATCCTGCAGATGTTGGATGTTGTCTATCATGGTGCATCCTGCAGATGTTGGATGTTGTCTATCATGGTGCATCCTGCAGATGTTGGATGTTGTCTATCATGGTGCATCCTGCAGATGTTGGATGTTGTCTATCATGGTGCATCCTGCAGATGTTGGATGTTGTCTATCATGGTGCATCCTGCAGATGTTGGATGTTGTCTATCATGGTGCACCCTGCAGATGTTGGATGTTGTCTATCATGGTGCACCCTGCAGATGTTGGATGTTGTCTATCATGGTGCACCCTGCAGATGTTGGATGTTGTCTATCATGGAGCACCCTGCAGATGTTGGATGTTGTCTATCATGGTGCACCCTGCAGATGTTGGATGTTGTCTATCATGGTGCATCCTGCAGATGTTGGATGTTGTCTATCATGGTGCACCCTGCAGATGTTGGATGTTGTCTATCATGGTGCACCCTGCAGATGTTGGATGTTGTCTATCATGGTGCATCCTGCAGATGTTGGATGTTGTCTATCATGGAGCATCCTGCAGATGTTGGATGTTGTC
>JBBPBX010116845.1:0-10038 GCA_038048925.1 Garcialebias charrua
TTTGTGAATTTATTTATTTGACTTGAACGTGTAATTAAGCTTGTGCTTTTATCAATTTTGAACCGTTCTTTAAATGAAGCTAGAGCGCTTTCTCAAGATTCTGTTCGAAAACAAAATTTTGACATTCTTTTAATTTTGGCGTCCCCTGATCCAAATATAGCAAAGCGTATGCTTCAGTTTTATTTTTCACAGATGGCTAAGCTCTAAACTCTTAATTTGACTACCGGTACACACACAACTTTTTAAGAAACATTTCATATTTGATGCATTTTTATAAAATGTTTTCCTGCAATCTTTTCTTTGTAAACATTTTTAAAGAGCAAAGCATATTTGTTGTACTCAAGTTTGTTACTAATCTTGGAGATTCGTACAGGTAGTCCCCGACTTACGAGTGCTCTTACTTATGAGCTGGCGAACGAGCAGTAAATTTGTAAACATACAATACAATACTGCACTTTTATGTGTTTTTAGATGAAAGTGTGTTAGCTAACCGCTTGGAAACAAGTTTCTGAGGAGGCCTTTTGTAAAATAAAACAACAGACCGGTCAGTCACATGCAGCCACAACCGCACCTGAAAATCTATCTTGTTAAACAATTAACTGACCAGACAAACTCTACAGACACACCCAGCTAGCCAACAAATGGTATCCAGATAGCTCTTTGTACAACCTCAGTTTGGAGAAATAGTTTAACTAAATGCTTGTTGCCACTGTCTCGAGTTAAAAAACTGGTATTTTGAGTTTTTCAGTTCTCAGTTGAGAAACAAATCACAAACTGGTTTTATGTCTCTAGGCAGGATTGATTTGTAGAGGTGACATGAGATTGATATTTCAGAGGGGCTTGGCTGAGGAGTGTGTTGACTGAAAAGAATTTTGGAATTTAGTTGTGTGGAATGGTGAGCGTGCTCTTCAAGACTGGATCCGACCACAACCACAGATGGGAGAAAAATGGCGAAATCGATTATATTATTGTATAAAGTGGAATAGTTTTTGAGTGACAGATTTTTGAATATGTTGTGTGATGTAATGGTTGTTCCGTATTTGGTCTGTTGTGTTGGGGTTTAGGGAAAGGCGTGCGAAGCTTTTACAAATCCTATTTTTGTTTTGCAAAAAAAAAAGCTGTAAGAATTATTATTAGGAAGTGCTATGGTCACCCAACAAAAATATTATTTCATCAATTGAAATTATTAAAATGTTATGATTTGGTTGAGCGTAGTATTTTACAGGTCATGTATAGGACAAGAAAGAGAATATTACCCCCAAATATTCAATTACATTTTGTTCCCTTTCATTCAGTGTTTTTCTTTCTTTTTATTCTGATGAATCCGTTTTGTTTTCAATAAATAAATAAAAAACATGCAGCGCTGGGGCTGTTTGTTTACGTCGTAGTTTCAGGGAAACGTTGGCTCAAACTTTATTCTTCATCTTCTGACTCTCATCATATTCTATCGAGTGGAAACTCTTCAGATTAAACAAGTAGATGTTTCCACAGCTAGTTAGAACGACTGTCCGTCACGTTTTGAAAAATAAAGAAACCGAGTAGGACTCGCTGCAGAAGAAGCCTGCAGTTTAACAAAACCGAACTACGTTAGTCTTTCCTCTCATCAGTGATGTCGTCTGCTTTCTCTTCGCTTGTGAAACGTTGTTCAGTCACACTGTGACGGTCATGAGCACTCATTTGACTCGTTTTGAAGCGAAAACTTAACGCACTTTGGAGACAAGCTTAACTTTTACCGCTAACGTCTGCTGCTGGACTGAGCGCTGCGTAACAGCGACGTCACCACGCACGTTTTGTGTCACAGCTTTTTCTGTCCGGGCGCGTTGTTGAAGCAGCCGCTTCAACCCGAACAGAAAGAGAAAAACGTCAGTGAAAAGTTGTAAAATCCTATCGAAATATCGAAAATATGAAAGCTACATGGCGAGTGATGAATGATGTTTTGAAGAACCATAGGTCAAAGATGGGTATTTCAAAACATTTTGTAAAGGATAATGATGAAATTCATGACGACATTGAAATTGCAAACGGATGTAATCAATACTTTGTGAATGTTGGATCAGTCCTTGCAGATACAATACCTAAGGTAAATGATACAGTGAACCACTCAATTATTAACTGTATAAATAGTATTTTTCTTAAGAAAATCGACAAAGAAGAATTAATGAATGTGGTTAAAACTTTTTCAGACAAGAGATCCAAAGGCTGGGTTGATATGGACATGAAGCTTGTGAAGAATATCATGAGTCATATCGTTAAGCCATTTACATATATATGTAACTTATAATTTTCGACAGGAACATTTCCAGAAAATATGAAAACTGCTAAAATAGTATCTCTCTTTAAAGATGGTGATAAAGGTATATTCAACAACTATAGAACAATATCCCTATTGCCACAGTTTTCGAAGATTTTAGAAAAATTATTTGTGCTAAGATTAGATGAATTCATTGAAAAACAAAATATCTTGAGTGAGAGTCAATATGGATTTAGAAAACAAAACTATGTCAATGGCTATCATGGAATTTATGGAACACATAAGCATAAAATGAAATAATAAAAGTGTAATACTGTCCTGAGTTTTTGCATAGTAGTATGAAAAGTATAAAAACGTAAATCTATAAAATAAACTGAAGTTTCTAGCATTGACATTTGCAAAGAGTGGCACAGCAGCATATAAGTTAATGTACACAGTATATGTATGAGGTAGTTGATGTTGGTATAGAGGCAAAGTGACATATGCAGTGAGGCACATAAGGCACATTTGGCATCCTTAGATAAGGGTAGTCAGAGAATGCTGTATATGTATCTGCAGTAGTATAGATAAAAGTAGTGTAAATGTAAAGCAGTAGTAATAAATGTAAACAGTATTAATAAATGTAAACAGTGAATGTAAACCGTAGTATGACTATAGGCAGTAATGTAATACAAACATTAGTGCAAATATGAGAAGTAGTGCAAACTGAATGAACACATGACCGAGAGTTTAGTGAATAAACCCGTTTGATGACACAGAGTCCAGTGATAAAAGATTTACTAAAAGCAGGAGTGCTTGTGGAATGCTATGACTCACCTTGTAACACGCCTATTTTCCAGTAAAAAAGGCCCCACCCTCTTCCGACTGGAGGGTGGTGCAAGATTTGCAAGCAGTAAACAGGAAGAAATGCAGCAACAAGCACCTCTAAATGAACAAAAAATGTGGCTCTCAAAAGGAGCCAAACAAACAGATGGTCTTTTCACTTGTCCTGAAAACAAACCAATCCTACCAAAAAATCTCTATAAATGCGCAGCAATATTGAGCCATGGAAGACTCATGTCTCAACAGGAGGGATGTATAGGATTAGTGGAAAAACTAGGATGAATAAACTGATTGCTGAGAGCAAAAATGACTAAAATAGACTTTTTATTAGCTACTTTTGCCTAAACTTCGCCTAAACTGTACTTTTGTGTTTTGTGATCCTCATAATTTGGTATACAGTTTAAATAAAATAGGAAATTAGAACTGAAATTAGGTATTCTTCATTCAGCTCACAGAGGGAGCCCGTTGTACAAAGGGGGCTGTATTTATAGTATACAGTCATCTCAAATCGGTGAAGATTGTCCACAACTCTGTGAGCTACTAGGAAGAAAACCTAGTTTCAGCATTATGAGGACCACAGACCAAAATAAAGGTTTAACAGCCGTAGCATTTCTAATCTTATTGGTAAAAATGCGTGTTAATAGACCAATATCATTGTTACCACAGTTTTCCAAAATTTGGAGAAGTTATTTGCAACTAGATTGGATGGATTTATCATTAAACAGAATATATTAAGTAACAGCCAATATGGATTTACTTCAACATCAATGGCCCTTATTGAATTAATAGAACAAATACCAACTGCTGTTGACCAGAAAAGAGTTGCGTTAGTATTTATGTTGATCTAAAGAAGGCATTTGATACTATTGACCACAAAATTCTTCCTGAAAAGCTGTATAGGTATGGTATTAGAGGGCCAGCATTACAATGGGTTAATAGTTACTTGAAAGAAAGAAAACAATTTGTTCAAATAAATGATGTCAGATCTGAACTTTGTAACATTACATGTGGAGTGCCGCAGGGTTCTGTACTTGGACCCAAGTTATTTAATCTATATGTGAATGACTTGGTAGATGTGTCAGAACTCCTTAAATGTGTTTTATTTGTCGATGACACAACATTTTGTTTGGGTAATGACATTGAACGATTGTTGGAAAAGATACAGACAGAATTTGTAAAATACAAAATTGGTTTCACCTAAATAAATTATCGTTAAATTTGGAAAAAACATTTTACATGATATTCAGTAATAGTAAAAGGAATGTTGATGCACCATTTACAGTAGATGGAATTGAGATTCATAGAGTTAGTGAGGTAAAGTTCCTGGGTGTCATCATTGATAGAAAATAAAAATAAAAATAAAATAAAATTATAGATATCCATCAAACATGTTGTTTCAGAAACTAAAGATATTTAAGTTCTATGACTTGGTTGATTATAGCATTTTTGCTTTTTATGTATAGGGCTAATAAAAATACATTGCCTGTAAATATACAAATAAATTTTGTTAAAAGGGAGAGCACTTATATTTTTTAAGGGTCAGAAATGTTTGTGAAACAGTTATCACAGTTAAAAGTAAATTTAAACCACAGTCTCGCAGTGACATCTGGTGGTGGTGTGGGGATGAGAGACTTTTTGACAGACTGCCTCAGAACACTATTGGTCTGTGTGCAGTAGTTTCACTCCTCCTCCCCATATCCATTTACCCCATGGATAAGAATACCTTGACAACTGAAGTTAGACCAGTATTGCAAACCAGTTGGAATAAAAGATCCAAGAGAGATGTCTCACCACCAGGTCATGATCCTACATACATAGATGCTATCGGAATACCCAGAGGGGTTCCGGATGAATATAAACTAGCAAATCAAGTGGCAGCAGGATTTGAAAGTATCCTTCTTTTCATAACTGTAAATAAAAACGTAGACAGAATCAATTACATCCACTACAACATTCAGAGATTGAGCAACTACACTGTGGCTGGGTTTGAGGCGGTCCATGAGCAACTGTCAGCCACCTCTTTAATGGCTTTCCAGAACCGCATTGCGGTTGATATGATTTTGGCGGAGAGAGGCGGAGTTTGTGCCATCTTTGGTCAACAATGTTGCACTTTTGTGCCGAACAACACGGCAACAGATGGCAGCTTGACCAAAGTGTTGGATGGACTGCGTGCACTTAGTGTCAAAATGAAAGACCATTCTGGGGTTGACACCTCCATGTGGGACCCCTTTGGGGAATATTTTGGCAGATGGAGTGGCCTCATTTCCTCCGTACTCGCCCCCATAGTAGTGCTTGCAGCAATACTGATTTTGTGTGGATGTCTTTGTCCCTGTTTCAAAGCGATGTTTAAAAACCTTATTAACACAGCTATTGCTCCCCTGGAAAAGCAGCTGTACACGCTGCTTCCTGTTAATGAAAATACTGATGATTTAACTGATTATGAGATCCACTTTCCTGAACCTAATTCTGCCCTGGACTCAGATGATGATAACCCTTGTCCAGGCAACTAAGGGTTAACCTCTGAGTGTAAACATTTATTGTAGATGACCTCATAGCAGAAAATCTATTGAAGACGTTATTGAGCGACTGGAGAACCTGCAAATGTGATAAACAGGAGGGAAATGTTGGGTTTATTGTAAATACATATTATCACATTTATATTGTTTAAACTAATCCCTCTTAAAAGTAGACAACATGTGTTCTTATTTTCACTAATGCCTGTGATTAGTTTGTGTGCAGGAAACCTGTTCGACCGGCAACATACCCTGGAGCAAACTGGCTGTGGAAATAGTGCAGTTGTTTTCCACTACATCTGGAAGAATGTTGTTCAACATGTTGACGTGTACCTATATGTTGACATATAGCTATGTGTTGACGTGTACCTATTTGTGAATCAGTCTCAACCGGTTTTTCCCCCCTCCTTTAGCGGTGAGACAAATGTAACCAGGGCATTCCTAAAACTCAATAAAAGGCAAAGGAGAGCAGAAAATAAACAGAGTGGGTTAGCCGCTCTCCTTGCAAGAAAAAGGTACTCATCTCTTGTGTCTTCTCTGTTTTACAGTGTGGTGTTTTAATAATGTTTGGGGTTTAAACCTGACAACCCTGCAGATGTTGGATGCTGTCTATCATGGTGAATCCTGCAGATGTTGGATGTTGTCTATCATGGTGCATCCTGTAGATGTTGGATGTTGTCTATCATGGTGCATCCTGCAGATGTTGGATGTTGTCTATCATGGTGCATCCTGCAGATGTTGGATGTTGTCTATCATGGTGCACCCTGCAGATGTTGGATGTTGTCTATCATGGTGCATCCTGCAGATGTTGGATGTTGTCTATCATGGTGCACCCTGCAGATGTTGGATGTTGTCTATCATGGTGCATCCTGCAGATGTTGGATGTTGTCTATCATGGAGCACCCTGCAGATGTTGGATGTTGTCTATCATGGTGCATCCTGCAGATGTTGGATGTTGTCTATCATGGAGCACCCTGCAGATGTTGGATGTTGTCTATCATGGTGCACCCTGCAGATGTTGGATGTTGTCTATCATGGTGCATCCTGCAGATGTTGGATGTTGTCTATCATGGAGCATCCTGCAGATGTTGGATGTTGTCTATCATGGTGCATCCTGCAGATGTTGGATGTTGTCTATCATGGTGCATCCTGCAGATGTTGGATGTTGTCTATCATGGTCCTGCAGATGTTGGATGTTGTCTATCATGGTGCACCCTGCAGATGTTGGATGTTGTCTATCATGGTGCATCCTGCAGATGTTGGATGTTGTCTATCATGGAGCATCCTGCAGATGTTGGATGTTGTCTATCATGGTGCATCCTGCAGATGTTGGATGTTGTCTATCATGGTGCATCCTGCAGATGTTGGATGTTGTCTATCATGGTGCATCCTGCAGATGTTGGATGTTGTCTATCATGGTGCATCCTGCAGATGTTGGATGTTGTCTATCATGGTGCATCCTGCAGATGTTGGATGTTGTCTATCATGGTGCATCCTGCAGATGTTGGATGTTGTCTATCATGGTGCATCCTGCAGATGTTGGATGTTGTCTATCATGGTGCATCCTGCAGATGTTGGATGTTGTCTATCATGGTGCATCCTGCAGATGTTGGATGTTGTCTATCATGGAGCATCCTGCAGATGTTGGATGTTGTCTATCATGGAGCATCCTGCAGATGTTGGATGTTGTCTATCATGGAGCATCCTGCAGATGTTGGATGTTGTCTATCATGGAGCATCCTGCAGATGTTGGATGTTGTCTATCATGGTGCATCCTGCAGATGTTGGATGTTGTCTATCATGGTGCATCCTGCAGATGTTGGATGTTGTCTATCATGGAGCATCCTGCAGATGTTGGATGTTGTCTATCATGGAGCATCCTGCAGATGTTGGATGTTGTCTATCATGGAGCATCCTGCAGATGTTGGATGTTGTCTATCATGGAGCATCCTGCAGATGTTGGATGTTGTCTATCATGGAGCATCCTGCAGATGTTGGATGTTGTCTATCATGGTGCATCCTGCAGATGTTGGATGTTGTCTATCATGGTGCATCCTGCAGATGTTGGATGTTGTCTATCATGGAGCATCCTGCAGATGTTGGATGTTGTCTATCATGGAGCATCCTGCAGATGTTGGATGTTGTCTATCATGGAGCATCCTGCAGATGTTGGATGTTGTCTATCATGGTGCATCCTGCAGATGTTGGATGTTGTCTATCATGGAGCATCCTGCAGATGTTGGATGTTGTCTATCATGGTGCATCCTGCAGATGTTGGATGTTGTCTATCATGGTGCATCCTGCAGATGTTGGATGTTGTCTATCATGGTGCACTAAGATTCATAACTGGTTGTGATTATCGTACCCACCACTGCACCCTGTATTCACTGGTTAACTGGACATCATTAACTTGTATTCACTGGTTAACTGGTCATCATTAACTTGTATTCACTGGTTAACTGGTCATCATTAACTTGTATTCACTGGTTAACTGGACATCATTAACTTGTATTCACTGGTTAACTGGTCATCATTAACTTGTATTCACTGGTTAACTGGTCATCATTAACTTGTATTCACTGGTTAACTGGACATCATTAACTTGTATTCACTGGTTAACTGGACATCATTAACTTGTATTCACTGGTTAACTGGACATCATTAACTTGTATTCACTGGTTAACTGGTCATCATTAACTTGTATTCACTGGTTAACTGGACATCATTAACTTGTATTCACTGGTTAACTGGACATCATTAACTTGTATTCACTGGTTAACTGGTCATCATTAACTTGTATTCACTGGTTAACTGGACATCATTAACTTGTATTCACTGGTTAACTGGACATCATTAACTTGTATTCACTGGTTAACTGGTCATCATTAACTTGTATTCACTGGTTAACTGGTCATCATTAACTTGTATTCACTGGTTAACTGGACATCATTAACTTGTATTCACTGGTTAACTGGACATCATTAACTTGTATTCACTGGTTAACTGGTCATCATTAACTTGTATTCACTGGTTAACTGGACATCATTAACTTGTATTCACTGGTTAACTGGTCATCATTAACTTGTATTCACTGGTTAACTGGACATCATTAACTTGTATTCACTGGTTAACTGGTCATCATTAACTTGTATTCACTGGTTAACTGGACATCATTAACTTGTATTCACTGGTTAACTGGTCATCATTAACTTGTATTCACTGGTTAACTGGTCATCATTAACTTGTATTCACTGGTTAACTGGTCATCATTAACTTGTATTCACTGGTTAACTGGTCATCATTAACTTGTATTCACTGGTTAACTGGACATCATTAACTTGTATTCACTGGTTAACTGGTCATCATTAACTTGTATTCACTGGTTAACTGGACATCATTAACTTGTATTCACTGGTTAACTGGACATCATTAACTTGTATTCACTGGTTAACTGGACATCATTAACTTGTATTCACTGGTTAACTGGACATCATTAACTTGTATTCACTGGTTAACTGGACATCATTAACTTGTATTCACTGGTTAACTGGACATCATTAACTTGTATTCACTGGTTAACTGGTCATCATTAACTTGTATTCACTGGTTAACTGGACATCATTAACTTGTATTCACTGGTTAACTGGACATCATTAACTTGTATTCACTGGTTAACTGGTCATCATTAACTTGTATTCACTGGTTAACTGGACATCATTAACTTGTATTCACTGGTTAACTGGTCATCATTAACTTGTATTCACTGGTTAACTGGTCATCATTAACTTGTATTCACTGGTTAACTGGACATCATTAACTTGTATTCACTGGTTAACTGGACATCATTAACTTGTATTCACTGGTTAACTGGTCATCATTAACTTGTATTCACTGGTTAACTGGACATCATTAACTTGTATTCACTGGTTAACTGGTCATCATTAACTTGTATTCACTGGTTAACTGGACATCATTAACTTGTATTCACTGGTTAACTGGTCATCATTAACTTGTATTCACTGGTTAACTGGACATCATTAACTTGTATTCACTGGTTAACTGGTCATCATTAACTTGTATTCACTGGTTAACTGGACATCATTAACTTGTATTCACTGGTTAACTGGACATCATTAACTTGTATTCACTGGTTAACTGGACATCATTAACTTGTATTCACTGGTTAACTGGTCATCATTAACTTGTATTCACTGGTTAACTGGACATCATTAACTTGTATTCACTGGTTAACTGGTCATCATTAACTTGTATTCACTGGTTAACTGGACATCATTAACTTGTATTCACTGGTTAACTGGTCATCATTAACTTGTATTCACTGGTTAACTGGTCATCATTAACTTGTATTCACTGGTTAACTGGTCATCATTAACTTGTATTCACTGGTTAACTGGTCATCATTAACTTGTATTCACTGGTTAACTGGTCATC
>JBBPBX010116846.1:0-10038 GCA_038048925.1 Garcialebias charrua
ATATATATATATATATATATATATGCAAATATATACACACGGATATATACACACACATGTTCACGGAGCACCAAGCAGCGAAACTATTTTAAATAAAGCTGATTTGACCATTAAAGTATATTTATTAAGCAAACGTTAGACTGAGACACACCTCTGCTATAATTTCGAGCTAACAAATAATTATTTAGGTAGCCTTCTTGAGAGAAACGAGCTGCTCCGCCATATTTATTTATTTATTTCCTAAAGCCTCTCGGCTGTTGCTGAACCAAGTCAGTCTCTGAAACGGTCGTTTTGCAGTCCAAAAACACTACGAAACAGTTGCATGATTCATTGGAAATATGCTTAAAGTTATAAAACACTCACCATTTACTATATTCCAGAAGAGTTGTGGTTGTGTGTCAGCCACTCTCCCTCCCATTGTGGCTGGAGGTCTGCTAGCAAATACAGAAATGCCTGAACTTCCACGTTTGTGACATATTACCTGTAAATACTCAAAAATATGCTCCTCTGACTTGTTGTTGTCTATTATGGCGGGTGAAAAAGAAAATAGTGGATTGGATTTCCTGGAAGACTGAATCTCCGCCCTCCGACCTAGGAATACGCCCCCTGACCAATCAGTGACCACACTGTGCTGATGTCATAACTGGACCCCAGAGGAACTGGACCTTTGTACCTCAGTCAAGAAGGTCCCAAAATAGGTCTGGTTTCACGTGAACAGGCCCCTGTGGGTACACTCCATAACTAGTTGTTAACTAGTTACGAACGAGCCCGAACGAGCGCGAACAGGCCCTGTGGATAAATGGCATTAGATGCTACACACTCCGTTTCTCCTACAATCCCCAGCACCGGTCAACAGCTGAAGTCACTATCATAGTTGTAAGCTAGTGTGCGACAACTAGGTGTCTCTGCCCTCCTCTCTCCGCCCTGTCAACAAAAACTTCAAAAGAGATGAGCACCTGCTGAGCCAAGTGATCGAGGAGGAACACTGTTTCTTAAAGTCAAGTCAACTTTATTTGTAAAGCACATTTAAAACAGAAACTGTTATCTAAGTGCTTAACAACAACAATGGGAGTAAAATTAATGGAAAAGTACAAAACACTAAAGAGAAATGATGTCATCCAACATGCCACTGACACCCTCCCCCCAAAAAAAAAAACGCTTCGTATCTACACAACTCACGTAAATGACATATTTTAGTTTGAAATCTGCGAATTTCGGTGAAAAGCGACTAGTTTGCAGGTATGGACTAAACTAACTGAAACTAAAGCAAGGGTTAAATTTATTATTATATTTCAACAGTTTAATTTTGTGTTCTAATGTTCATGTGTTTAATACAAAAACTAAAAAACATATTTCTTGTGTGAATCTCATCTCTTCATTGAGCAGTACACTGTAAAAAAAAATAATTTACAGGTCACATCACAAAAGGAGAGACATATACCCCCATCATTCAGTGCATCATAGCATCCAGCTGAAAAACTGATTTGACACTTTCAGTCTGCAAGACTTCTCCCTCCTGGCTGGGGATGCCCAAAGTCCACAGCAAACTTCACTTTTTCTTCAAAATACTCTGTCCTTCTAATTTCCTGTTCCTCACCATGTCTCCACAAAGCAGATCACATTAGTGAAATGGCCCGCCTGTCTTTTTCCACTGTCGTTATCATTGTTGCAGAAATCATCTTCAGATCTCCCCCTCCCTCCACACAGCCCCAATTAATCTACATAGGTAAGGTAGAATCTACATATGTAATGTAGGTCAGAGCATCCCTGATGCATCCTTACATTTCTATGCTGATGACACAGTTGTTTATTGTTGAGCTAAAACAGTTGCTAAGTCTTTCCAGCTTTTGCAATCCGCTTTTGACATCATTCAGTCAGATTTGTTCCATCTCAAACTTGTCCTAAATGCTGATAAAACCAAAGGGATGCTTTTTTCAAATAGGAAGTTGGTTCCAGCAGTTCTTCCTTAGATTTTATCCTCAAATGGTGTCCCTATTGAGTTTGTTGATTCCTATAAATATTTGGGTATCCTGGTCGATTCGCATCTCTCTTTTAAACTCCACGTGGAAAACCTAGTAAAGAAACTGAAAGTTAAATTGGGATTATTTTTCAGAAACAGATCATGTCTAACACCGAATGCTAGGAAACGCCTTGTATCTGTGACTTTCCTTCCCTCCATTGATTACGGTGACATTATCTACATGAATGCTCCTACAAGCACCTTGCAGATGTTGGATGCTGTCTATCATGGTGCACTAAGATTCATAACTGGCTGTGATTATCGTACCCACCACTGCACTCTGTATTCACTGGTTAACTGGACATCATTAACGTCACGCAGACTCTTCCACTGGTACATTTTCATCTTTAAATCACTTCTTGGTCTGCTGCCTTCATACATCTCCTCCTACATGTGTTTCAACCTTGCTCTCAACGGAGGCAGTCGCAACCCTTCCCTCTCCTGTCCTTCCCCCCCCCTGCTGCTGGCAGCTCCACAGCAAAGCGCCTCGAACGCAAATTAAGATGGATTGGAGGTTTGGGCATTCGATTCTACAAAGAAGATTTCCACAGAAGAAGGCACAAGGGGAGCCTTTTCAACCTCACAGAGTGACGGAGGATACGCCATGGATTCCGCGATGGATTCCGTGGATGTCTGGGTGTGCTCTGTGGAGGTGAAGAATCTTGGAATCTTGGATTTATGATGGCAGCGCTTTCCCTTTTGGCATTTGTGGAGCACTGGTCTATCGCAAAAGAGGGAGACTTCAGCAGGACTTAATGCCTGGAGCACCCGACGTCTGGTCTGCGCTGTGACCTCGAGAAATCAGCTGTGTGCGAGCTTATTCGGGGGGTGAACAGATCAACCTTGGTTTTAGGACTCTGTTCGCTGTGGTCAACATCAGAATTCAGCTGTTTGAGAGCTTATCCAGAGGGTGAGCTGATCACCCTTGGACTTAGGACTCGGGTCGCTGTGGTCAACATCTGAGGTCAGAGTTGGATCAGTGGGAAAAAAGTCCCGAATTGGATCATATGAACAGAATCGCCCTTACAGACTGAAGGCTGCTGAAATTACAAAGTGTGCCTGATGTAAAAATATTTGTAATTCTTATCTGGCTCCCTTGGAAACAGCCTTGGAAAAGGCTGGATATCTAATTTCTCCTGAGACGTGGCTACTGTGGAAAAAAGCTGTCCTTGTCTTGTCTGCTCCCCCCCCCGGAGAACTTTTCTATGAGCGTTATCGGAGGCATCCGGAATGTATCATGGACAGATCCTCCCTGCCTCAGTTTCAACCTGCAACATGTAACTGTCATAAATGTGCTTATGATATGGTTTTTACTGGGTCATGCGGTGTCTTGCAGACAAAATGTGATTCATTTTTTTTAATATCAACGCTGTAACCCCCATGGTTTCTTTCCCTGTTTTCCCACCTTTGACCTTCATCCTGAGACGGATGGGAGAGGCCGCGCTGAAGAACATGTCATGTGTTTTGATAAGGCAGCAGCTTTTCACACTCAAACCCTCTCCATGGATGACTGTGAATACATAATCACGCTGTATCGATGAAAATTGGTGCAATGTTAATAAATGCTCTTGAATCTTGAATCTTGAATCTACATGTCTTTGCGTGAGTGCAGCTACAGCGTGCGCTCTCAGGACATGATTACCTGCAGTGTTCCGTCAGTGAGGACTGAACTTGGCAAAATGGCCTTCTCATATTCCGCTCCTGCTTCCTGGAATATCTTACAAAAAGATCTGAAGCTCTCGGCCTTGACCTCTCTAAATGGCTTTAAGAATCTGTTGGAATCCTGGCAAAACCCAATGCAGACATGTTCCTGTTTTTGATTTTCTACATCTACCTTATAATCTGTCTGATGATCTGGTAATCAATGTTTTGCTACTTTGATATCTTTGTTTTAACTTGTTAAAAAAACTGTATTTCTCTCTTATGTTTGTCTATTGTTGATTGTTCAAGGAAATTCTACTGTTGCTGTTGTCATCATGCTTTAGTTTGTAGACAGGTCCCTCTTGTAAATGAGTCCTCGAGGCTCAATGAGATTAACCTGCCTAAATAAAGGTTGAATGAATTGTCCACCATCAGCATCTCTTCACACAATTTTTCATCCGATCATGCTCATTCACTGATATTCAGTCCCACAATAAATTCATTACTTCAATGTCATTACACTTTGTATCAAAGGAGCCACAGTCCTCATCATTCTTGCAAAACTCCCCAGCCTGCACACACTCCCACCCTCTGTCCACAGAATTATAATTTACATAGGCTGCATGGATGCATCCTGTCATCACTGCAAAACCACCAGAACTGAGTTTAACAAACTTCTGGAATTTCTCAACATCTGTAGCAAATAAGAGTTTTTAATCTGTAGGACAAAACTTATGTTCTTGCAAAATATTTTTTTTCTGAGGAATTACATAAGTTTTTATGACATTCTGTGTATGTATCTACAGGTAGTCCTTGGGTTACAACGGTCTCGAGTTACGAAGTTTCGTGGTTACGTCACGCATCTCCCATAAAAAAATGTTAAAAAATTATATATGTTTTGAAATGCCGAGTTTTACTTCTGGTTTTGACAGCAGAATTAGCGAGCGCTCAGTGGAAAAATACAGGGCAGGACCTTATTGTTTGGACCGGCAGACCGGACTGGACCGAGGCAGAGGAGGCTACAGTCTGGTCCTCTTGGAAGAGGAGGGATAAGCTAACATTCTAACAGACCTTACTGTAAACTCTGGACCGCGCGAAGCAGTGGAAAAGTACAGGCAGAGCTGCAGAGCTTGGAGGAACAATGAACTAACATGCTAACAGATGGAGGAAAACTACACCAGCTCCCAGTAGGAAATTAACTCTTTTTTTCCTTCATTATGGCTCCAAATGTACTGTATGTGTTTTTTGTTAATTATGTAGGGTACTGTGTTAGGATAGGCCAAGTGCTTGGTAAAATACAGTATATTGTACATATACGGTGCAGTTTGTACGTATGTTCCGACTTACGTCAAAATTCGAGTTACGACGGCGCGTAGGAACGGAACTCCGTCGTAAGTCGAGGACTACCTGTATATCACAGTAAAACCACTTAAAATATTATTTTGAATGAAACTTGTTGATGGCATCATGCATTTTTGTTTGTTGTTAGAGCATTCTGATAAGTGGACAGTATTGAAGTGACTTTTCTGATATGTCAAGAAATGTTTAAACTAATATACTAGACATTTTCTAGTTCTGAATTCCTGGATATGTTGGTTTAGCGGATTGTATTTTCTAGTTGAAATTGAACGCATCGTGATGCTGTAACAAGCTGTGAAGAAGAGCAACATTTTTAAAAAATCTGAATCGTGGACAGCTTGACTGCAGGATCCAAACAGTTCCTAACACAGCTTAGCTCCACACTTCACTTTAGACTGCAGTAAATAAATACATACCTGTGTAACCCTGATGTTTGGTTCGATACCAGTGAACTGATGAATCGCTCACCCAGGAACTCTTCTCAGCTTCACAACATTTATTAACACAAACTTCATCTGTAACAGAAAAAAAACGTGTGGTTGGTGGTGGTCTGAAATGTAGCTCCTGCCCCAACTCTGAGAACGTCAGGCAGTAAAAAATGTCGTCAAGCCAGTCTCCACTTCCAAAATGATGGTTTTGTTGTGCACACAAACACTCTGAATTACGGTAACCTTTGCGAGTTTTCAAAATAAAAGCTGTTAATGATGTCATACTTGCTGTTGTTACAAAATTATTTGTGGATGATTTATTTATATTATTATTTATTATATAATATGAGAACTGTTACCATCAGGGAAAAGGTACAGATCAATCAAGACAAGAACAAATAGATTTAAATATAGTTTTTATCTGTCTACCTTTACTGAACTTAACAAAATCTGTAATAAAAACTGAATAATGGACAACTGGTGTAATATCAATCTGCTTGTGTTGCACATTTGGAGTGTTTCAAACCTGTTATTAATTTTAATAGTTTATATTTTTATATTGTTTTATATTTGACTGTTTTTACATTTGTTCTGGGAAGCAAACCCAGATTTCACTGTATTCATGTGCAATGATAAGGTCTCTTCTATTCTATTTTGCAGCAGGTTTTGAATTGTCTTCTGCTGAACTTGATCCACCACAAAGACTGTGTGGTTCAGAGTTTCTGCACAAATCAAAATATGAAACTTTAAATTAAAATGTTCTGAGTGAACAATAAGTATAATTTTTATACACACTAACCAGAAACCTCCAGTGATTTTGGTTGACATGGACAAATAACACACAGCTCTTGTAATGCTCAAAATTTACCAGTAAAAAGAAACACTTGATGTTAAATGCTATAAATGTCATTTCTGAAATTAATGTACAATTTTAACTGTTTGCTGGTGAAGATTCTCAGTCATCCAGGACATGATAAAATCAGAACAAGCGTTCAATATAAAAACAACTGGACTTTATTTGTAACAGAAAACGTTTTGCCCTTCATCCAAAGGGCTTTCTCAATTCAAAGAGAAGGCTGTGTGAGAGTGAGGTTATAAACAGGATGACACACACAAACCTATGTAAATTGAAAGCTGAGTTAACACACACACATACCTGAGATAACAACACACATCCTATAGAGCTTTGGAGCAGACGTCACTGTGTGGGCGGGTGTCGGGGGCGTGTCGGGGCGTTCCCGTTTCGACCGCCATGTTTGTTGCCCTCAGAAAAAATAAAAGAAATTCAGGAGATTTCTTCCGTCACGGTTCTGAAAAGCAGGCAAAATAAAGTGGACTGTATCCTAATAAGCTTCTCCCAGGTGAGAAAAAAAAACTACATGGAAAAAATCGGTATAATTGGAAATGTTGCCCGTTTGAAATAAATAAATAAATGGAGCAGAGACCTGGAGTAATCCTTGCCTCCACTGACATTCCCTTCACAGTCATTTTAGCAGACCTGGTCTGTGTCAGTGTTTACACCACAAATAATTTTTATAATTACAATTCACTGGGAGAGCTGGTCCAATCTATGAACAGCTGGGTAGATGATTTGGACATTTTTAAAGCCCCCAGATTGTAAATACTGTACGTTGAAGGTACTGTACGTTGTTTTTGGCTCCTTAATTGTACATAAATTATTAATTTACATTTCTTTCAGAATCAAACAACCTTCTGTATGCTAGGAGTATTAAAAACTGAGAACACTTTATTTTTAAAGTATGTTTTTTAACTAAATTACAAGGGTCCAAGTTGAAAATTACCTTATTTTTAATGACTTGAGCATGTCTAATAACATGTAGACTTCAAATCTTGATTAGATTACTATAATCACTATATACAGTATATGTATTAAGATGCATATATATATATATATATATATATATATATATATTATACATTGTCTTTTCATTCACCATTTTAATGGTGTTGTTCACAGGTTCTGCTCTGACTCTGAGCCACCAGAACACCGTGGGTCATGCTGAGTAACAGTGTGTCTACACACAGAAATAAAATGGTGTGTGAATCATCAAAACGCCTACATTAAAATACAGCGAGCAGTAAAAAAAATCTTAAAGTTAAAGCATGTGGTTTCATCATAAACACCAACTCCTGAACTTGGAGCATCTTCTGATGGACTCGGTGTGATCGCTGCTGCCTGGAGGAAGTTCCCTCACAGATACAAGACATGCAGCATCCAGCAGCTGGAGGCAGGAGATGAAGTTTACCTGCAGAAGCATCACCCACTCTGCACAGGTGCATAATCAAACCACTGTGACCGTGTGTGGACCACACAGACATGGCTGGACGTCTACAGAAAGCATGAAGCTTCCTAAAGATATTTCTCAGAGCTTGTACTTCAAGGGAGACATAATTATGTAAAACATGCTGTTGACTTATATTTGCACATTTTTGTGTGTTTTCTATAAAATGTATTAACTCACACGTTCATCACATTTACTGGAAATGTTTAATTACATCAAATGTTTACTTCAAAATGGATCTGTTTCATTTCAAATTCAAACAATGACAACAATACGGCAAAGCAATGAAGTCCTGTATAGTACCTGACTTTTTTTGTGTCACCTCTAAGAAATTCTTTGTCTAGCTGTTTTTTATTCAGCTCTGACCTGAGCTCCCTGTTTTCCTGTAAGAGACGATTAATTTCTGCTCTTCTTTGTTCGCACAACTGACATTCTGTTTGTCGCCTTTTTGCTGCTGGTTCATCTTCCTCCTCCCCATCTGCAGCGACAGTGATGTCCTCTCGTGGGGTTTCCACCGCAGACTCCACAACTTGCTCATGCTCCTCTCCAGCAGCCTCCACAAGCTGTGTGTGTTCATCTTCTGCTGCCTCCACCACTTGTTGTTGCACATCTCCTGCTGCCTCCACCACTTGTTGTTGCACATCTCCTGCAGCCTCCATCACTGGTTGTTGCACATCTCCTGCAGCCTCCATCACTGGTTGTTGCACATCTCCTGCTGCCTCCATCACTGGTTGTTGCACATCTCCTGCAGCCTCCATCACTGGTTGTTGCACATCTCCTGCAGCCTCCACCACTTGTTGTTGCACATCTCCTGCAGCCTCCACCACTTGTTGTTGCACATCTCCTGCAGCCTCCACCACTTGTTGTTGCACATCTCCTGCAGCCTCCACCACTTGTTGTTGCACATCTCCTGCAGCCTCCACCACTTGTTGTTGCACATCTCCTGCAGCCTCCACCACTTGTTGTTGCACATCTCCTGCTGCCTCCATCACTGGTTGTTGCACATCTCCTGCAGCCTCCACCACTTGTTGTTGCACATCTCCTGCTGCCTCCATCACTGGTTGTTGCACATCTCCTGCAGCCTCCATCACTGGTTGTTGCACATCTCCTGCAGCCTCCACCACTTGTTGTTGCACATCTCCTGCTGCCTCCATCACTGGTTGTTGCACATCTCCTGCAGCCTCCATCACTGGTTGTTGCACATCTCCTGCTGCCTCCATCACTGGTTGTTGCACATCTCCTGCAGCCTCCACCACTTGTTGTTGCACATCTCCTGCAGCCTCCACCACTTGTTGTTGCACATCTCCTGCTGCCTCCATCACTGGTTGTTGCACATCTCCTGCAGCCTCCACCACTTGTTGTTGCACATCTCCTGCTGCCTCCATCACTGGTTGTTGCACATCTCCTGCAGCCTCCATCACTGGTTGTTGCACATCTCCTGCAGCCTCCACCACTTGTTGTTGCACATCTCCTGCTGCCTCCATCACTGGTTGTTGCACATCTCCTGCTGCCTCCATCACTGGTTGTTGCACATCTCCTGCAGCCTCCATCACTGGTTGTTGCACATCTCCTGCTGCCTCCATCACTGGTTGTTGCACATCTCCTGCAGCCTCCACCACTTGTTGTTGCACATCTCCTGCTGCCTCCATCACTGGTTGTTGCACATCTCCTGCAGCCTCCATCACTGGTTGTTGCACATCTCCTGCTGCCTCCATCACTGGTTGTTGCACATCTCCTGCAGCCTCCACCACTTGTTGTTGCACATCTCCTGCTGCCTCCATCACTGGTTGTTGCACATCTCCTGCAGCCTCCATCACTGGTTGTTGCACATCTCCTGCTGCCTCCATCACTGGTTGTTGCACATCTCCTGCAGCCTCCACCACTTGTTGTTGCACATCTCCTGCTGCCTCCATCACTGGTTGTTGCACATCTCCTGCAGCCTCCACTGCTTGTTGATTTTGCCAAGTGCAGTGTTGGAGCCCAGTCGGGATTTGACTCATCCATCTCATAAGAAGATTTGCCTTGAAGAGAACGCAGATCAGTAATATAATTATTGCCAGAAAACATTACTGTCATCCATCTAGTATATTATTTTTTTAGTTGAAATTACTGAAGTTCCATTAGTAGATTACCTTATTTTAATGGTGATGTATAAATGTCATAACAATGTACTACCCTTAAATATTCAGACACATTTTGTTAAAAGATGAAGTGCTTTAATGTGTAATATGTTGAAATTTGAAAATTGAGATGAGTTACTCATTTTTTGTTACTTATAGATTATTCT
>JBBPBX010116847.1:0-10038 GCA_038048925.1 Garcialebias charrua
GAACTTCCATACTGTTCGTAGGTAATCCCATTGCGGTAAGCTTTTAATCCCTTGGAAAACTGAGTCTGTTAACTCTGGAAAACAAAGTCTGTGATCCTTTGGAAAACAAAGTCTTATAATCCACAGCGATAATCCCACAGCAGTAATTCCACCACGATTAGAGTTGGTGATTTCATCAGCAACAATTGTTTTCATAATCAGCATGTAGAGGGGATCCCTCGATTGACGCAGAGGAGGCGACCCTTGGATGAAGGTTGAAGACCAAGCGTTGGAGCTGCAGGTCCCCACATCGAAGGTTGTTGGCTGGTTGGTTTCCAGTCAGTGCCACTCTGGTTCTATGTGTCATGCAATTATGTGGTTTTTAAGGTGGGCTTATGATTGGGATTTTACATTAAGCCTTACCTATATGCACCTGGTATGTAAGCTATCATGGTTTAGATCAGCTACACTTACCAATTAAGGGGTGGATCAATTCTGTAAAATTAGATATAGGGATTTGTACCTATAAAATTTTGGAGGGCTTCTGTAACGAAGGCCTCTAATTCCAAACTATTCCTCCATTCATTACTTAGTTTAGGTTAAACTAAAATAAAAATGAAATATAGTTTGATCTAAATGTCTGTTGTCTTTTAGACGAACGACGTAGGATTTGGTATTCCTAATAAATTTTGAAGTCTATGGCGAGACTCATCAAAATGAATAGACAATCTAGAATAGAAACGATCGAATCGGTTCAATTTAGAAATTGTGAGGTCAATGTAGTTTATGGTACCTTGAGTAGCTTTAAACTACATTGACTCTTCGACGATTGAGATTTAACAAAACGAACTGCATGTTGGCATAGTTAAATCCATATCATTCATTAACCAATGTTAATACAAAACCTTTTTGGCTGGGAGTGTTCAGAACCAAAACAATATCTCAACTAACGACAACAGTAATGACTAAACAACACGGAAACAACGTTTCACTGCTTCGACACACTCTTGTCATCAGATTCCAAAGATGTAACACACAAGAAAACAGGTCTCAACTTTATGACCGAGGTCAAATTAAATCTCGTGGATTTAAACAGTTGTTAAGGTTAGTTTTTTGTTGTGAGTTTAGGCTTAGCGTTTCTAAGTTCAAATTGGACAATGTGACTTATAGGGTGGGAAATTACGGTAGTTTAAACCTGATTAGTTTATTTACTAACTTGTGCTTGGACGACCTTATTATCCCATGAAGTCGGTGTGTTTGTGAGATCTTTGTCTTTTGTGGAGTCATTGAACGCCTTGTAAGGTTTGATCTGATTTCGATGTACCCATTTAGCAATTGGCTCTTTGCGGCCTTTGCTGATTTTGATTTCGTAGACGACTGAGGACACTTTGTCTGTTATCAGATGAGGTCCAGTCCACCTGGGCATTAGTTTGCGGGCGAGAGTTCCGGTCCCGGACTCTCCTTTCCCGGTTGCTGGGGCGAACGTATAGTACCAGACTCTGTCTCCCACTTGGAGTTCATTGTGAGAGGCCTTCTGGTCATAGTACGCCTTACGTCCTTCAGCGGATTTTTCCAGGTTTTTCTGGGCGAAAGCAAAAGTGTTTCTGAGGTGTACATTCAAATCTTTGTCTTTGGCATGGCCTAACATCACCCCCCTTTGGTCATGGGGGACCACGAGCACAGGTGAGGACGTCCGTCCATGGGCACAAGTTAGGATGCCACCGTTTAGTTTAAGCTGTTCGCGCAGCTGAGAGAAGACGGTACACAGGAATCGTTTAGGATTTGGCCAACGTATCTTCTTACGTTTACCTCTTTCCGTGTAATTCAGGTGTGTCACAACCGTCGGCGCAGTCGCAGGTGTGTCTGATTGTACAGACTGCGACGGGTCACTGTCGTTGTGTGTGTCTTCCCACTTCTTGACTGAAGAGAGGCTCTTTGAGTCTGTAAAAACTATGTCATTTCTGATTAGTTCTAGACACAAATGTTCCTGAACCAAGGTTTCATCGAAAGCTTGGCTGATAGCCGATTTACCTGTCCCAGGGGACAGTACAGCAACCTCGGTGTGGGGTCCTTGGATCTCCACACCTTTCTCTACCTGTGGTAGGTAATGTGAGTTTGCCCCCTTCTTGTCTGAAGAGGGGTCCTCGTAGTCTGCAACAATGATGTCCAAGTGACTGTCAGCGTTTGGTTGACTGTCATTTTCTGGACTCAGATGCCCTTGAACCAAGGTTTCATTGAAAGCTTGGTCTATTGCCGAATTACCTGTCTCAGAGGACAGTACAGCGTCATCGGTGTGGGATCCTTGGATCTCAACACCTTTCACTACCTGTGGTAGGCAGTGGTCAGGGAGTGCTGAATGTGTCAGCTCACAGAGGAGGTTCTCTTGTTGGGCCAGAGTTTGGTCCAACTTTTGGGTCTCTTCTGTCTCACCTGTAGTTGAAGGTTCACTTACCGGGCTCTCGTCCTCGGATGAGGTGTCCCGTGTGTCCTTTGCGGTACCTGCGGTTAGGCAGTCTGTATCGCAACTAGGAAGCACTTTTATTGGCAGGGGTTTTCTCACTGTGCTCCACATTTTCCGTCGACCATAATCTATAATCGCGTTGAAGCGGTTTATAAAATCTTGGCCAACCAAAAATGGGAATGAGTCAAGTTTAGACACGTACACCGGGTGGTGTAGTGTCATTTCGCCAATCTGCATGTGAACCATAGCCATAGCTGTTAGGGTTGTTCTCGTCTCTGCGAGACCCTGTAGCTTAATAGCACATTTCTCAAAGGGTATTTGCCTGTCAACACCGTTAGCGGCGGTCCTCAGCTCCTCGAACAGCTTGGCCGACATAATAGTTATATCAGAACTGCCATCCAGGAGGGCTTCACGCTCAAGGACACCTTCCAGTGTGATAGGCAGGTAAGCTTTCTTAGCCACCCCCCTTTGTATAAAGTTACACAGAAACCTCACAGGTCTTGGCCCACGTTTCTGTTCACGTGTGACTCTGTCTGTGTAATCTTGTTTACTGTCAGCCTCTTGTTGGCTGTCAGCATCATGACCTTCAGGATGTTGTTGTGTGTCAGCAATTGGTTTGCTGTCAACATCCATGGCAATGTTGGTAGTAGTGTGCGCTGAGTTATTTGTGTGCTCTGAGTCTTTGTGAAAGACAGTGCTACACATCGCTCCAGGTTGGTCAATGTTGATAGTGTCATTATCAATGATAACGCCACTCATTGTATCAGGTTGGTCAAGCACAGTAACATTCAAATCTACTGACAAACTACTTACTTCCTCTGTCTCTTCCGAGCATAGAGGTGTTGGGCCATTATTCCGGGACATTCGTGACTCTTTGCCTGTCTCGAACTGTTCTGTTCGAGGCGCGGGAGGTGCAGTTCCAAGGCTCGGGGGTGGCTGTTGGGACGACGCATAGTTACATGAGTATAGGTCCTCATCCTTCAATTTCTTTTGAAGTCCACCCACCGATTGACCTTGGTTTTCACCCATCTGGTTCGATCTGAACCGTTGTGGGTCTCTTAGAGAGTGAACACCTACCTTTTGTGGTTCGTTGCTTGTCTCAGATTTTTCAATCTGAGGTGCTTCAGGGGCGGGGCTCCCTTTAAACCATTTTGAGTCACTGTTCCAACTGGTACCAACATTTCGGTGTATGTCAGTTTGAAAATCTTGTTCATTCTTGCTAGTATTATCCAACTCTTTTAACAACCGACGCGTGTTCTCCACCACTTCTGAGGTCAGAAGACCTTTGAGACGACGGTGTTTATTCTCGCTTTTTTGCGACTGGGATACGACCTTTTGACCTGGGCACGCCTCAGTGGGTGTTTTGTTTTGCATGTGAGCCTCAACAGCAGTTACAGCGCACTGTTTCATCACTGATTGTTTAAACTGATGTTGTAGCTCAAGGCCTTTTTTGAGACGTTTTTCTTTTTGTCGTTTGCTATTGATGTCACTAACTGTGTGCTCTGAGTTATCCATGTGCTCTGAGTTATCAAAGACAAGGTCACTCAATGTACCAGTTCGGTCATCCTCTGTATCATTCAAGTTTTCAAACAACCAACTTATGTCCACTATCTCCTCAGAGCATAGAGGTATGTTGCCTTTTTTCTGGAACTCCTGTGATTTTCTGCTACTCCCGGACTGTCCAGTCCGCAGTGCAGGGGCAGGACCTTTGCTCGGTGTAGACCGCGGAGGGTCACTTAAAGAGCGGGCGTCCACCGTTTGTGGTTTTTTGCTTATCTCGGGCAGCTTCGTCCGAGGTGCAGGGACAGGACGTGTGCTCGTCCTTTGAAATCGTTTTATGTACTCTGGGTCTTGTCTGAGCCACTCTGGCTCATTGTTCCAGCGGGCATCTTCACTACGTGGTTTGTGACCATCTTTCTTATCTTTAGGACGTGCGCCCCTTTGAAATCGTTTTATGTACTCTGGGTCTTGTCTGAGCCACTCCGGCTCATTGTTCCAGCGGGCAGGTTCCTGTTGTGGTTTGTTAGTTTGAAAAACATGTTTTTTCTCGCCTTTTTTAGGAGAGGGAGTTGATGAACTTGTCCCTTCCAGCTCCAGCGAGTGGGATTTGACCTTTTCTTGGTAATGTAGTTCACGCTCTGGTTTTGTTTTTAACCAGATCGGGTCAGGGAGTTGACGAACATCAAAACCATTTATAGCACGCCGTTTTATTTTTAATTGCTCAATCTCACTTTTTAACTCAAGTTGTTCTTGTTGAAAATTTTCTCTTCTGCGAATGTTACTAAGCCTTAACGATTCAAGCTTTGCTGTGAGCAGCTGTAAAGCTTGATCATAATTGTTATCTCCCATCTTTTAGTTTTGATTTTGTGTGAAAAAATCAAAAGATTGTTCTCATGTTAGTGTTTGCAAATAAATATTCACTTTTAATGTAGCACTGAGTCAAATAAACTAATCAGCTGAGGTTTACGCGTTTCACTGTGTAATAAGTATTCATAGGTACCTTATTTCAGGTTTTTACCCTCAATGAACTTTGTAAAAGTTAAATGCACTCTTGCAGTGTTAACTTTAAAATAGAACTTACGTTCAAACAACAGTTACTAACTAACCCAAGCAGCCTGATTTCCGTTTTTCTTACTCAAACGCTTATAAAAGAGGGCTGACTTAAATGCAATGACTTCACTAAAATGTGACAGGATGCTGCTTGAGCATGCCTTTAAAAAGATGTCTTGCAGTCTCAGTGAAACTGATTTTGTACTGCATTTGACAGTTATCAGGAGCGAAAAAGGACGTTCTGTTCGTTATTTCAAACAATTTTTTATTTAAAATAAACGAGTGTTTGTGCGCTCAGCATAACAGTACAGTACAGTAATGATTGTGCACAGAAAAACGTTAAAAATGCCAATTTTAACTAAAAGTGTACAGATGTACAACAATTCTGTTTAAAGACAAGAAAGTTAATTCTCAATAGTCCAGGTATCAAATCCGCTCATTCTCAATCAGTTCATCTGGACAGTTTCTTTTTAGCAGAAACGTTTCACCCTCACTCCAGAGGGCTTCCTCAGTCAGAGTAGTCCAAAGCACACTGAAGTTAACCCACCAAGTAAGCAACTTATGTGGACCAACCAGTTTGCTGTAGCCAAGATGGTTTCTGGGGGCGTGTCCCTCGTCGACTCCTCCCAGGCAGGCAGACATGTCCAAAGTGGTTCAAGACAAGAAAGTTAATTCTCAATAGTCCAGGTATCAAATCCGCTCATTCTCAATCAGTTCATCTGGACAGTTTCTTTTTAGCAGAAACGTTTCACCCTCACTCCAGAGGGCTTCCTCAGTCAGAGTAGTCCAAAGCACACTGAAGTTAACCCACCAAGTAAGCAACTTATGTGGACCAACCAGTTTGCTGTAGCCAAGATGGTTTCTGGGGGCGTGTCCCTCGTCGACTCCTCCCAGGCAGGCAGACATGTCCAAAGTGGTTCAAGACAAGAAAGTTAATTCTCAATAGTCCAGGTATCAAATCCGCTCATTCTCAATCAGTTCATCTGGACAGTTTCTTTTTAGCAGAAACGTTTCACCCTCACTCCAGAGGGCTTCCTCAGTCAGAGTAGTCCAAAGCACACTGAAGTTAACCCACCAAGTAAGCAACTTATGTGGACCAACCAGTTTGCTGTAGCCAAGATGGTTTCTGGGGGCGTGTCCCTCGTCGACTCCTCCCAGGCAGGCAGACATGTCCAAAGTGGTTCAAGACAAGAAAGTTAATTCTCAATAGTCCAGGTATCAAATCCGCTCATTCTCAATCAGTTCATCTGGACAGTTTCTTTTTAGCAGAAACGTTTCACCCTCACTCCAGAGGGCTTCCTCAGTCAGAGTAGTCCAAAGCACACTGAAGTTAACCCACCAAGTAAGCAACTTATGTGGACCAACCAGTTTGCTGTAGCCAAGATGGTTTCTGGGGGCGTGTCCCTCGTCGACTCCTCCCAGGCAGGCAGACATGTCCAAAGTGGTTCAAGACAAGAAAGTTAATTCTCAATAGTCCAGGTATCAAATCCGCTCATTCTCAATCAGTTCATCTGGACAGTTTCTTTTTAGCAGAAACGTTTCACCCTCACTCCAGAGGGCTTCCTCAGTCAGAGTAGTCCAAAGCACACTGAAGTTAACCCACCAAGTAAACAACTTAAGTGGACCAACCAGTTTGCTGGAGCCAAGATGGTTTCTGGGGGCGTGTCCCTCGTCGACTCCTCCCAGGCAGGCAGACACAGCCAAAGTGGTTCAAAACAAGAAAGTTAATACTCAATAATCCAGGTATCAAATCCGATAAGTCTCAATCAGGTCATCTGGACAGTTTCTTTTAGCAGAAACGTTTCACCCTCACTCCAGAGGGCTTCCTCAGTCAGAGTAGTCCAAAGCACACTGAAGTTAACCCACCAAGTAAGCAACTTATGTGGACCAACCAGTTTGCTGTAGCCAAGATGGTTTCTGGGGGCGTGTCCCTCGTCGACTCCTCCCAGGCAGGCAGACATGTCCAAAGTGGTTCAAGACAAGAAAGTTAATTCTCAATAGTCCAGGTATCAAATCCGCTCATTCTCAATCAGTTCATCTGGACAGTTTCTTTTTAGCAGAAACGTTTCACCCTCACTCCAGAGGGCTTCCTCAGTCAGAGTAGTCCAAAGCACACTGAAGTTAACCCACCAAGTAAGCAACTTATGTGGACCAACCAGTTTGCTGTAGCCAAGATGGTTTCTGGGGGCGTGTCCCTCGTCGACTCCGCACATGTCTGCCTGCCTGGGAGGAGTCGACGAGGGACACGCCCCCAGAAACCATCTTGGCTACAGCAAACTGGTTGGTCCACATAAGTTGCTTACTTGGTGGGTTAACTTCAGTGTGCTTTGGACTACTCTGACTGAGGAAGCCCTCTGGAGTGAGGGTGAAACGTTTCTGCTAAAAAGAAACTGTCCAGATGAACTGATTGAGAATGAGCGGATTTGATACCTGGACTATTGAGAATTAACTTTCTTGTCTTGAACCACTTTGGACATGTCTGCCTGCCTGGGAGGAGTCGACGAGGGACACGCCCCCAGAAACCATCTTGGCTACAGCAAACTGGTTGGTCCACATAAGTTGCTTACTTGGTGGGTTAACTTCAGTGTGCTTTGGACTACTCTGACTGAGGAAGCCCTCTGGAGTGAGGGTGAAACGTTTCTGCTAAAAAGAAACTGTCCAGATGAACTGATTGAGAATGAGCGGATTTGATACCTGGACTATTGAGAATTAACTTTCTTGTCTTGAACCACTTTGGACATGTCTGCCTGCCTGGGAGGAGTCGACGAGGGACACGCCCCCAGAAACCATCTTGGCTACAGCAAACTGGTTGGTCCACATAAGTTGCTTACTTGGTGGGTTAACTTCAGTGTGCTTTGGACTACTCTGACTGAGGAAGCCCTCTGGAGTGAGGGTGAAACGTTTCTGCTAAAAAGAAACTGTCCAGATGAACTGATTGAGAATGAGCGGATTTGATACCTGGACTATTGAGAATTAACTTTCTTGTCTTGAACCACTTTGGACATGTCTGCCTGCCTGGGAGGAGTCGACGAGGGACACGCCCCCAGAAACCATCTTGGCTACAGCAAACTGGTTGGTCCACATAAGTTGCTTACTTGGTGGGTTAACTTCAGTGTGCTTTGGACTACTCTGACTGAGGAAGCCCTCTGGAGTGAGGGTGAAACGTTTCTGCTAAAAAGAAACTGTCCAGATGAACTGATTGAGAATGAGCGGATTTGATACCTGGACTATTGAGAATTAACTTTCTTGTCTTGAACCACTTTGGACATGTCTGCCTGCCTGGGAGGAGTCGACGAGGGACACGCCCCCAGAAACCATCTTGGCTACAGCAAACTGGTTGGTCCACATAAGTTGCTTACTTGGTGGGTTAACTTCAGTGTGCTTTGGACTACTCTGACTGAGGAAGCCCTCTGGAGTGAGGGTGAAACGTTTCTGCTAAAAAGAAACTGTCCAGATGAACTGATTGAGAATGAGCGGATTTGATACCTGGACTATTGAGAATTAACTTTCTTGTCTTGAACCACTTTGGACATGTCTGCCTGCCTGGGAGGAGTCGACGAGGGACACGCCCCCAGAAACCATCTTGGCTACAGCAAACTGGTTGGTCCACATAAGTTGCTTACTTGGTGGGTTAACTTCAGTGTGCTTTGGACTACTCTGACTGAGGAAGCCCTCTGGAGTGAGGGTGAAACGTTTCTGCTAAAAAGAAACTGTCCAGATGAACTGATTGAGAATGACAATTCTGTTTAAAATTCAGAGATGTGAAGAGCTTAATGTGGAAATGCTCTGTTCTCCATCATTTTTTTTTTTATTTAATTTGAAAATCAAATAAAAAATGCTTTTTGAGTGTTATTTTAAATCTCTTCAGTATTTAAAATGAGCACAAATTGTGTGTCTGTACCTCTGTTATACTAAAATTTTTATTTAAAATAAACAGGAATTTTTGTTTGTGTACAGAACAATTTTTTAAAGCTGGTAATTCACCATAAAAATGCTGACTTTTTTATGATGTTTTTGAGAAAACTCATCCGTCAACGTCATTTAACCAACAGGGGGCAGCTTGGAGTCTTAATTTTATCACGTGGAGACTGAATTTTTCATTCAGTATTTAAACTAAAACTACCTTTTAGAGTTAGTTTCTAGTGTGTTCGTGATAAACGCTCGAACTGCGGTCTTGTCAGAGACAAATTTATGTTGTTAGACAGTTTAGATGGCTTAAATTGAGTTTTTAAACTTTTAGTGAAACCACTTTTCACCGTGTGTGTGTGAACTGCGTCTGCTTGTCACTCAAAGTGCATCAGGAAATGACGACACAAATAGGCGGGTCGACGCAGCGCGTCACCAGCTCTGCTGTGCTGAGCGAGGCGGAGCTCGCTACACAGATACGTGACGTCAACCAATCAATCACAGCGGTTGTAGTTCATTTACCATGAACGCTTGGAATGAACTACAACCGCTGTGATTGATTGGTTGACGTCACGTATCTGTGTAGCGAGCTCCGCCTCGCTCAGCACAGCAGAGCTGGTGACGCGCTGCGTCGACCCGCCTATTTGTGTCGTCATTTCCTGATGCACTTTGAGTGACAAGCAGACCCAGTTCACACACACACGGTGAAAAGTGGTTTCACTAGAGTTTAAAAACTCATTTAAAGCCATCTAAACTGTCTAACAACATATATTTGTCTCTGACAAGACCGCAGTTCGAGCGTTTATCACGAACACACTAGAAACTAACTCTAAAAGGTAGTTTTAGTTTAAATACTGAATGAAAAATTTAGTCTCCTCGTGATAACAAACATTAAGACTCGAAGCTGCCCCCTGTTGGTTAAAAGACGTTGACAGATGAGTTTTCTCAAAAACATCATAAAAAGTCAGCATTTTATGGTGAAATTACCAGCTTTTAAAATTGTTCTGTACGCAAACAAAAACTCCTGTTTATTCTAAATACAAATTTTAGTATAACAGAGGTACAGACACACAATTTGTGCTCATTTTAAATACTGAAGATATTTAAAATAACACTCAAAAAGGCATTTTTTATTTGATTTT
>JBBPBX010116848.1:0-10038 GCA_038048925.1 Garcialebias charrua
TTTAAAACTGTATCAAAAAGCTGAAAACTGAGCAGGTCCTCAGCACAAGAGAAATAGAGGCCAGGGTCCACCATACCAGGCACACAGGACCAAAGATTCAGACTGTACAAAGATCCCCCTGAGACAGTCCAACACATAATGGCAGGGTGTAAGATCCAGGCAGGTAAAGTATACATTGAACGCCATAACTACTGTAAGTGGCTGGAATAACATACAAGAACATCTGTGCCAAGTATGGACTAGACCAGTGTTTTTCAACCTTTTTTGAGCCAAGGCACAGTGTTTTCATTGAAAAAATCACGAGGCAAACCACCAACCAAAATTGTAAACAAAGATAGCTCATAGGAGGGACCGCCTCTGGACACGCCTACTGAATTGATTGACAGGTCGGGTGGGGAAAAAAAGGCAAGAGCTTCTGCCCCAGCGGTGTTCTGTGTTTATATGTTAATAAAAAGTTCTAAAAAATAAACTAAAAACAGGGAGCACTGGTCTTGCAACCCATACATCAGACAGGAAATCTGCAGAAACTTGCGCAGCCACGTTGGACCAGAGTTTAATTCGCTCGTGACAAATTCATTAATTTCTCATCATTTCAGTCATGGAGTCAGCGGAGGAGGAAGCCATCACTTGACTTTTGGCAAAAAAACTAAAGAAAAGACCAGATCAGGGATGAAGAAGAGGGAATTTAATATATTTGTATCGCATACAAAACAGTCTGGCGCCGGGCAATTTATTGTGCAACAACGCGCTTGTGTTCGCTGTCATAAAAATTGAGCTTTGTGCGTACATGCCCTGCGAGGATACGCGTGTGCCTCTGCGTACGAACGGCGTAGAGCGGCGTACGGCCGAACGCAGATAATTAATTTGTTTTCAAAAATCTTTTTAGACCAGTTAAGTGAAATTGGATCATTTCCATGGCACACCTGACGATCACTCGCGGCACACTAGTGTGCCAGGGAACAGTGGTTGAAAAACACTAGACTCTAGTCCATACTAGACTTTGTGTTGTCAAAGTCAAATACACAGAGGGCCAAAAAACAAAAACAAATTTGCTACAAGCCAAGGTCCGGACTGGTTCAATGTTTATTATAAGAGGGTGATATAATAATTTTTTTCTTCTTTCTGCACTCTTTTCATTCATTGTTTTCTTTTTGATTAATTTGTTTTATTTCGTCTCTTTTAAATGAAGGAATAAATGAATTAAATAAAATATTAAATAGCTTTACATCTGCTAAGTTCTTGGCATAAATCAACACAGACATGCTCCTGCTTTTTTTAAGGCCATCACACACACACACAAAAAAATCATCCAGGGGACCATGAATAATGAATTCGCGGGCCAGCACTTTGACATGTGAACTAGAGGTACACTAAGGGTGGTGCAGAATGGCAGGGCTAATATGGGACTTCCAGATCCAGGCTGACAAACAGGTGATGGCTAACCACAGGCATGAACAATAAGAGACCAATTTCAAATCTTTCAGTTCTAGCAAAAGTGTTTGAGCTCTGCATCCTCTGTCCTCACTCCAACCACCTCCACGTCCTCCCTAACTGCATCCATATATCTCCTCTTTGGTCTCCCTCTTTGTCTTTTTCCTGGCAGCTGCATTTCTAACATCCTGGTGTCTGTCCAGTTCAAACAGTTACTTCAAACTAAGAGCATTTGAACAATTTCCAGTCTGGGTTCAGGGCAGGACACAGTACAATGACAACAATCTTAAAAGGGATAGATTATGTTAAAACAGCACTTGAAAGTGAACATGCTTGTTTAGCATTGTTTATTGATCTAACTAAGGCATTTGACACCGTGGACCACTGTCACCTAATCAGTATCATGCAAAAACTTGGTTTTAATACCGACATGGTTAGTTGGTTTAACAACTACAGTAATTAAACGCATTCAGTTTGTACGATTTGGCTCCATTTTTTTTCAGATGCGGTCACTCTGAACAAAGGGGTTCCACAAGGGTCTATTTTAGGGCCCTTGCTCTTTTTTACTCTATATTAATCAAATCTGTGGTCAGCTTAAATTCTCCTTTTACCATATGTACGCAGACGATACAATTTTATACTCGACAGCACCCTCTCTAGATGCACTCCACTCAAATCTTCAAACTGATTTCAACACCTTACAGAACACTCTCTTCTTCTTCTTCTTCTTTCGGCTTTTCCCTTTTCAGGGGTCGCCACAGCGAGTCATCCTCCTCCACCTCACTCTGTCCTCTGCATCCTCTGTCCTCACTCCAACCACCTCCACGTCCTCCCTAACTGCATCCATATATCTCCTCTTTGGTCTCCCTCTTTGTCTTTTTCCTGGCAGCTGCATTTCTAACATCCTTCTACCAATATAACCACTGTCCCTCCTCTGGACATGTCCAAACCATCTCAGTCTGGCCTCCCTAACTTTATCTCCCAGTTGTTTAACATGTGCTGTACCTCTGATGATCTCATTCCTGATCTTATCCATCCTTGTCACTCCTAAGGAGAACCTCAGCATCTTCATTTCTGCCACTTCCAGTTCTTTCTCCTGTCTTTTTGTCCATGTCTCTGTCTCCAGACCATACAACATAGCTGGTCTCACCACTGTCTTGTAAACTTTTCCTTTGACCTTTGCTGACACCTTTTTGTCACAAATCACTCCTGAAACTTTTCTCCATCCACTCCATCCTGCCTGGACTCTCTTTTTCACCTCTTTACCACATTCCCCATTTTCCTGGACAGTGGACCCCAAGTACTTGAAGTCCTGCACCTTTGTGACCTCTGCTCCTTGTAGCCTCACTGTTCCACTGGCCTCCCTCTCATTCACACACATGTACTCTGTCTTACTACGACTGACTTTCATTCCTCTTCTTTCAAGAGCATACCTCCACCTCTCCAAGTTCTCTTCCACTTGTTCCCTGTTCTCACCACAGATCACAATGTCATCTGCAAACATCATAGTCCATGGGGATTCCTGCCTGACCTCATCTGTTAGTCGGTCCATCACCAGAGCAAACAAGAAGGGGCTCAGAGCCGATCCTTGATGCAATCCCACCGCCACCTTGAAGCTATCTGTCACTCCCACAGCACATCTCACCACTGTCCTGCTGTCCTCATACATGTCCTGTACCAGTCTAACATACTTTTCTGCCACTCCAGATTTCCTCATGCAATACCACACCTCTTCTCTTGGTACCCTGTCATATGCTTTTTCTAAATCCACAAACACACAATGGAGTTCTTTCTGACCCTCTCTGTACTTCTCTATCAACATCCTCAAAGCAAAGATGGCATCTGTGGTGCTCTTTCTTGGCATGAAACCATACTGCTGCTCACAGATAGTCACATCTTGTCTAAGTCTTGCTTCCACAACTCTCTCCCAGATCTTCATTGTGTGGCTCATCAACTTAATTCCCCTGTAGTTGCTACAACTTTGTACATCACCCTTGTTCTTAAAAATGGGAACCAGCACACTTCTTCTCCATTCTTCAGGCATTTTCTCACCCTCAAATATTCCATTAAATATTTGAGTCAAAAACCTCACTGCCATCTCTCCAAGACATTTCCAAACCTCCACTGGTATGTCATCAGGTCCTACTGCCTTCCCCTTCTTCATTCTTTTCAGAGCTTTCCGGACTTCACCCTCACTAATCTTTCCCACTTCCTGGTCCACAGTCTGTGATTCAAAATTAGTCCTGAATGCAAAGTTATGTTGTTTTTCCATAATTCTGTGATAACCATGCCTCCTATTAAAACACTGAATGCTGATATCATAGAACTTGTAGACACATACAAATATCTTGGTGTTTGGTTGGATAAAGATCTTAATTTTAAACATCACTGTACATATGTTTGTTTTTATCACAGCTGGATTATGGAGACACAATCTATAGATTTTCCTCCCCGACTACCTTAGCTAAACTGGATCCCATTTACAGTATCATGCTGCTCTGAGGTATATATCAGGTTCACCTTTTAAGATTCACCATTGTACTTTATATAACCTTGATGGACTTACTTCACTCAGTATTAGAAGGATGAAGCATTGGTATATTTTCATATACAAAGCCATTTTAGGAAAATTACCATCATACATAAACTCCAAGTTCATTTCACTCCAAAACACACGCAGTCTCAGGACCAGTAATGACCAGTTGGTAATGATTATAAGAAAATGCAAGAAAGAATACTATAGTGATTTATTAAACAAGAGCAATGGTGACACTAAAACAACATGGCAAGTTATAAATGATGTTCTAAAAAGTCATAAAGCGAAAACGAACATTGCAAAATATTTTGTGAAAGATGACAAAGAAATACATGATGAGAATGATATCGTAAATGAATTTAATCAATATTTTGTAAATATTGGATCAAGCCTTGCAGCTAAAATACCAAAAGTAGATAATAATGTGTGTCATTCAATTAAAAGTTGCACCAACAGTATTTTTCTTAATGGAACTAACAAAGAGGAAATTATGAAAATGGTAAAAAATCTCTCAGACAAGAGATCAAAAGACTGGGTGGACATGGATATGATGTTCGTAAAAGAAATAATGAGTTATGTTATTGAACCGTTTACATATATATGCAATTTATCTTTTTCAACAGGAATATTTCCAGATAACATGAAAGTAGCAAAGGTAATTCCTCTTTTTAAAAATGGTGATAAATGTGTATTCAATAATTATAGGCCAATATCCTTGTTACCACAGTTCTCAAAAATTCTAGAAAAACTATTTGTGACCAGATTGGATCAATTTATTGATAAACAAAATATTTTAAGTAGCAGTCAGTATGGGTTTAGAGGAAAAAAACTCTACATCAATGGCTCTCATGGATTTAATGGAACAAATAACTAATGCTGTCGATCATAAACAGTACTGTGTTAGTGTTTTTGTTGATCTAAAAAAAGCATTTGATACCATTGACCACACCATTCTCCTTGAAAAACTAAATAAATATGGTATTAGAGGACCAGCATTACAGTGGGTATCTAGCTATTTGAAAGATAGGAAACAGTTTGTGCAAATAAATGATGTTAGATCTGACCTCCGTGATATCACTTGTGGAGTTCCTCAGGGCTCTGTGCTTGGACCAAAGTTATTTATTTTATATGTGAATGACTTGGTAAATGTGTCAGGACTTCTTAAATGTGTTCTTTTTGCCGATGACACCACATTTTTCTGTTCGGGTAAAGACATAAAACAGATTTTGGATATGATGAAAACAGAATTTATAAAAATACAAACTTGGTTTAAATTAAACAAATTATCTTTGAATTTAGATAAAACTAATTACATGATATTCAGTAACAAAAAGAGAATTGTTGATGACGATCCATTTGAAATTGAAGATGTTGTGATCTGTAAAGTGAGTGAAGTGAAGTTTCTGGGTGTTATCATTGATGACAAACTGACATGGAAACATCATGTAAATTCCATTAAAACAAAAATAGCTAGATCAATTGCAGTACTGTATAAAGTCAGGGATTTTTTAATTGATAAAGCTCTGCATATGTTGTATAACACAATCATTGCTCCACATTTAATCTATTGTATTGAGGTTTGGGGAAAAGCGTGCAAAACAATTACAAAGCCTGTTTTTATTTTACAAAAGAGAGCTGTAAGAGTAATCACCAGAAAACATTTCAGTCACCCATCAAACACCTTGTTTCTTCAGCTAAATTTATTGAAATTCCAGGAATTGGTAGAATATAGTATTTTATCAGTTATGTATAGGGCTCATAATAACACATTACCTTTAAATATCCAAAGAAATTTTATAAAAAGACAAAGTTATTACAATCTCAAAGGGACAGAGATATTCATCAAACCACAATTCAGAACCAGCTTAAAGGGACGGTCTACCTCAATTCAGGGAGTTCGATTGTGGAATGCTCTGGAGAGTGATGTTAAAAATGCAAAATCAATGTATACATTTAAGAAAAAGGTCAAAAAGGACTTGCTCAAAAACTATATATGATGTAACTTAGTGTGTTTGTGTATTACACTTATGTTGTACTTATGATGTAGCTTAGTGCGTTTGTGTATTACAGTTAGAAAAATTAAGTAGAGTTATTCATTTTGTGATGTAGTTTGTGTATTACAGTTAGAAAAATTAAGTAGAATTATTCATTTTGTGATGTAGTTTGTGTATTACAGTTAAAAATTAAGTAGAATTATTCATTTTGTGATGTAGTTTGTGTATTACAGTTAGGAAAATTAAGTAGAATTATTCATTTTGTGATCTAGTTTGTGTATTACAGTTAAAAATTAAGTAGAATTATTCATTTTGTGATGTAGTTTGTGTATTACAGTTAGAAAAATTAAGTAGAATTATTCATTTTGTGATGTAGTTTGTGTATTACAGTTAGGAAAATTAAGTAGAATTATTCATTTTGTGATGTAGTTTGTGTATTACAGTTAGAAAAATTAAGTAGAATTATTCATTCTGTGATGTAGTTTGAAGGTTATCATTGGTTGAACAAACTGTGAAATAAGGGGCAGATATAATAAGATTTCATCTTCTTTCTGCTCCCTTCATTTTATCCTACTTGTATTCTTGTATCTGATGAAACTGTCTTGTATTGTTCTTTTAAAATCAATGAATAAACATCAAATCAAATCAAATCAAACCAGTAGCTGGCTGCGGTTTAAGGTACCCTTTGAGCGCACAGAGTCTGCAAAGATGAGTTTGTCCTATTTTGGCCCATGGTCTTGGAATGATCAACAGTTTAAGTTGAGGTTGGAGTCTTTCATTCCTTTAACTAGTTTTAAACTAGGTTTTAGTCACATCTTGCACCTGTAACGTTTGTGTCTTAAATTGAGATTTTTTTTAACTTGCATTGCATTTTTATGTTTTACTAATGGATGTTTTGTTGTAAATATTTTAATACTATTGTTACAGTTTTTTGACTGTGTTCCTGTATTTGGATATTGTGGCAATCCCAAGTGACTGTAACATCAGGAAGAGGGAGCAACTGGATACTGTATATACCAAGGAAAGAAAGAGGAAATATAGAAGTCATGGCTTCAAGGCTTCATTGGTGCCAGTGGTCATTTGAGCACTCAGTGCTGTGACAGCCAAACTAGAGGAGTAGCTCCAACAGATCCAAGAAACAAACTCAAAGATCTCTGTCCAGAAGAGTGCAGTCCTAGGAACTTGTAGGAGCCATATAAAGGATTTAAGTTTAAAAGAATTTTTTATTTTGTTGCCTGAATTGATTCTGTGATTTACAGTTGTAGTTCTGCTGTTTGAAGAAAATAAGCATTTGGAATTCTATGCTGTTGAAGCTTATGACGTGGTGCCTTCTGATTGGCTGTTTAAAAGGATTTAAAGATGACGTAAGCATCCATTTTGTTAGAAGTCTGGCACCCGAAGAGTAAAACAGTCTTTTGACCATCACTTTCTATTTGTTTTGAATCCGTATGCCTTTTTTTTGTGTATCGCTTTTTGTTAAGTTCAGTAAAGACACAAATATAATCGCTGGATTCAAGACCTCCTTTTTGAAGAAATGTGTCGCGTACGAAAGAGCTTTAAGGGGCTAGACTAGTGAGAGCTTCTGCACTTACATCAAGTCAAAAGACTGAACAGAACTGATGAACAATATCTCACTGAGGTACAATTTCTGGCCAAAAGGTGGAGAACAGCTCTTGTGAAGAAATGTCCAAAGTGTCTCAAAATGTTTGCTGGGGTTGTCAATTTCCTTGTGTCAGTCCCAAAGGCTAACAGTCGATATAACTTCAGTTTTGACCATGTTTTTAAAAATACAACCAATTTTCTCTGAATATAGTTTTCACAGGTGTCAAGAAAAGACAGAAAACCAGTCATTATCTGGGTGACCATCATTTGCCTCACACAGTGCAACACATCTCCTTCGCATAGAGTTGATCAGGTTATTGATATTGGCCTGGGGAACGTTGGTCCACCCCACTTCACTAGCTGTATAAATTGTTGGATATTGCCAGGAACTGGAACACACCGTCGCATATGGAGATCCAGAGCATCACAAATATGCTCGGTGGGTGACATGTCCGGTGAGTATGCTGGCCATGCAAGAACTGGGATGTTTTCATCTTCCAGGAATTGTATACAGATCGGGCCGTGCATTATAAAAATATTTTTTCTTCTTTCTGCTACCTTTCATTTGACATTTTGTATTCTTATCGTTTATGGGATTGTTTTGTATTGTATTTTAAAATGAATAAATTTATTTTAAAAAAATATAAAAAAATAAACATGTGGTGATGGTTGAGGAGGAATGGCACAACAATAAGCCTCAGGATCTCATTATGCTATATCTGTACATTCAAAATTCCATCAATAAAATGCACCTGTATTCATTATCCATAACATACGCTGCCCATACCATAATCCCACAGCCAACCGATTGGGCCACTCAATTAGCAATGTTGACATCAACAAACCCACATGATGCCATACATACAGTCTGCCATCTGCCCTGTAAACTGAAAACTAGGACTCATCCATGAAGAGAATATCTCTCCAACGTGCCATTTGCCATTGAATGTGAGCATTTGCACACTCAAGTTGGTTACAACAACAAACCGCAATCGGGTGCACATCCCGATGAGGATGACAAGCATGCAGATGAGCTTCCCTGAGATGGTTTCTGACAGTTTGCACAGAAATTCATTGGTAATGCAAACAGATTGTTGCAGCATCTGTCTGGGTAGCTGGTCTCAGAAGATCTTAGAGGTGAAGATGCTGGGTGTGGAGGTCCTGGGCTGATGTAGTTACACGTGATCTGCGGTTGTGAGGCTGGTTGGACGTACTGTCAAGTTCCCTGAAATGCCTTTGGAGACAACTTATGGTAGAGAAATGAACATTCATTTCATAGGCAACAGCTCTGGTGGACAGTCAGCAGTCAGCATGCCAATTGCATGCTTCCTCAAAATTTGTGACATCTGTGGCATTGTGCTGTGTGATAAAACTGCACAATTTAGAGTGGCCTTTTACTGTGGCCAACCTAAGATAAGATAGAACTTTATTGATCTTGCAGGAAATTGTTGAAAGGCGTGCCTGTGTAATAATCAGGCTGCCTAATTAGCATCTTGATTTGCCACACCTGTGAGGTGTATGGATTATCTCGGTAAAGGAGAAGTGCTCACTAACACAAATTTGAACAAATCTTTGAACAATATTTGAGGGAAAAAATGTCCTATTATGTACAGTACATTGAAAAAGTCAGATCTTTGAGCTCGGCTGGTAAAAAAAATCAGAGCATAAACAAAAGTGTAGTGTTTAAATTTTGTTCAGTATAGATTTTTGAGAGCACTGCTGTTCAGGATCTTTTCATGTTTTCTGATATAGTCAGTCTCTTGACCGCAGACTTGTACAAATCATCACAGTTGATGCTTGACTAGATTCTTCAACAGTGACTCGGCCTTGCAGCAGTTCCAGCCTTTTCACAGACTGTCTTTGACCAAGTTTCTATGAAAAAGACACACTATATGTATAAGGTAGGGCACAGCACACAAAGGTGACTTCCAAGAAGAGAACATGGCAAATACTTGAGAACCAAGTCAATTTGGTGATGTTGTTTCCAGTGCAGACACTAGAGGCTGAGTCTCACTAGGGTTGGGCATCGTTTGAATTTGAGTGATTCCGGTTCCTATTCCGATTCTTCATTTAGTTTCCGATTCTTTTCGATTCTCGATTCAGATTCTTTTTCAGAGTCAGAGAGTCAGAGAGTCAGAGAGTCTTTATTGTCATTTGCACCGCATGTAGTACAAGTGATGAAAACGAGATTATGTACACAGGGTCCCAGTTACATCCAACAACAAATGCAAGAGAAAAACAGTAATAACATCTAGGATTAACTAAGAAAACATCAACTAGTAATACACTAAGCCCTAATGTAGTAGAAAAACATCATTATAAACAGCAGCACGAACATGAGTCTGTATGAGCAGATGGTCACAGATGAACACAGCAACAAGAAAACAGATCAGCATCAGCATGATGTGATATTTTGCAGTGTTTATTCTTATTATTTATTTATTCATGAGTCTAACAGCCTCAGGGTAGAAGCGT
>JBBPBX010116849.1:0-10038 GCA_038048925.1 Garcialebias charrua
TCTTTTCATTCCGCCCGCAGAGGATGCAGAAGGGTTTCTGGGTGTAAAAAAATAAAGAATCTCCATCTGTCACCAGAAACCCTTCTATGAGAAAATATTCACGTGTATACTATAAACGCAAAGAAACTGTGAGATTTAAGGGCATGAATGTGGCTCTTTGCAGCAGCAGGACCATTAAAAAAAACAGTGCATAAAAGTCCATCACACTAACAGGAAATAGGCTCATCCAGGCTCATAGAGAATCCATAGAAAATCTCATTTTGGAAAATAATAACCTTCTTCTCTTCCGGCTGTGTTTCAAACCTTTGTGTCTTCATTTCTCACAGAAAAGAGCTTTCTTTCTTTCTTTCGTTCTCTCTCTCTATGTCTTTCTCTGCACACATTTTTAGTTTCTTTGTATGTTTAAAAAAATATATATTTTATGATTCAGTTCTCTCAGGAATTTGCAGAAAAGCTCGTTTTGTTTGACTTTTAAAAAGATGTAGCGACGGATGTTTTTTTCTTCTTCTTCTTCACATGAAAGAAGACTAATCTGGATTGTGACATCAGATTGTTCCCTTTGAGCAGAGGAACAAAGAGATTAGTAAACAATGATCTTTAATTGAAATTTAGACCAAAAGCGACAGTTTTTGTCTGAACTGCCAGTGATTTGCAGCGTGTGATCTGTAATGAATCCCTGTCAAAAACAATAAAGCCTTGTTTCATGGTAACGCAGGATAAAACATTTTGGAAATCTGCCATGAAGCCTGGGTTATTGAGTCATGGTCAGAAATGTGTTTTTACTTTTTATTCTGCATGTGTGCACAAATTTAAATGAAACTAAGCCTTGAAGAAATGTGTATTAATTTGCAATCAAAAGTTTTAAACAAATATTTTCCATGACCTGTTAGCACTCATCCTATGTGTTGGGGAGGACTCTCAGTTTGCTACCACACCAAATTTCAGCTAATATTTGTAAAACTGACTAAGTTGTAGCCATTTTTGTGTTTGCTAAAGTCCACTAGCTGTGGTGGCCATCTTTAATCAAAGTGACCACAAGCGTTAACCAATTGTAGATGTACACCCTGCTTTTTGAGAGTTTCATTAAAAAGTGTCAAGCTTTTCATGAGATATTTTGCTAACAGACAGATAAAGTTTAATCCAGTAGTTAATGCGATAATGTTATAAAATGTGGTGCAGCCTTGTAGCACTTAACATATGTGTTGGGAACGTCTCTCAGCTATGACCACACTAAAATAAATCTCCATGTGAGTAAAACCCTCTGAGTTTCAGCCATATTTGTGTTTGCTAAAGTCGGCTAGCTGTGGCAGCCATCTTGAATCAAATTGGCGCTAAAAGTTAATAATTTGCCGCTGTGCATCCTATCATTACTTTCTGAGGGTTTCATTAAAATTGGTGTAATAGTTCATGAGCTATTTTGCTAATAGACAGAGAAATAAACACACGCACAATGGAATGATCGCTCACTTATCATTGTGGGCAATAATTACGCACAAAGACCACTCTTAACGGCTTCTGCTTGTCTTTTACTTTGTATCATAAAGAAATGCACCGTTGGTTTATTTTTGCTCTAAATTATTATTTTTCCTTCATATTTATTGAATACACATTTCAGACGGTGCAAAGCAACAGTTCTCTCACTTTGTTCTATTTTCTCCCGTGCTTGAACGCTGATCCGCTGTCTGCCGGTTAACACTGTGTTTTTTTTATAGCACACTTAATTAGCACAAAAGACAACGTGCATGATTTTCTTACTTGGTGTGAAAAACGTGTTCAGATGTCACGAGTGTGAAAATGGATCACGTCAGACATATTGCTGATGTTACCACGTGCACGCTCTTAACTCAAGGGGGAGGAAACTTTGAATTAATAATTTTTAGACTTTCTAGGAACCAGACACTCAAGCGTTTGTTGAGCCTCCTTTCTGGAGTTCCTCAGGTCCGCATGATGACCAGCAGAGAAGTGACTGAAAATCTTTGAGGGGAGCAAAACTTTTTTAAATTTCTGGGCACTTGGTCACAAACCGTTTGTCCCTTTTAATCCTATTTTAAGCTTTTGGGTGTCCACTTTTACTAAAAATCATGAAGTCCATCATATTGTCATGGCTGCAGGTACATGTACGCATTGTTGAAGGTTTATCATTGTAAAGATGGCAGCTAAAGGTTATTTATCGTCTTTTTAGCCCCCCTGTATACAGCTCATGTCTTCAACTCAGAACCATTTCTTCTATCACGATGGAGTAAAACCCAGAGCAGATATGACAGATGGAAACAGAATCAAACTGTTTAGAAGGTAAGTGAGTTTACTTACAGTAAATGATATTATAGCATCCCAGTGAAACTGGTCCGGCTGCAAGGGATGCTGGGTAATGATGTGGTATTTGTGTGATTTTATTGTGTTCTGTTAAAATGGTTGGAGTGTGGAAATAGGTTTTTCTGTTTGATGTCCTGTTCAGGTTTGGGTTGACATGTGTGCTAAGCCTGTGTTGATGGCTGTAAAACTGACACCATACCATACCATACCATTTTATTTATAAAGCACTTTAAACAGGAACAAGTCCACACAAAGTGCTGGACAAACAAACAGGCAACACAGACAATGAAGTACAACACGAAAAACATAAAAACATTGCAGATCATAAATCAAACGATCCAATACAAATCAGCTGGCATTGAAAGCGATGGAGTAGTAGTGAGTTTTTAACCGGGATTTGAAAACCGAGAGGGAGGGGGCCTGTTTGATGAGCAGCGGTAACTCGTTCCAGAGTCTTGGGCCTGCTACAGAGAACGCCCTGTCACCCCTGCGCTTAAGGCGAGTTTCTGGAACTATTAAGAGTACCTGATCCTCTGACCTCAAAGCACGTGGAGGGACATATGGGTGTATCAGATCCGAGAGATAGGCGGGGGCGAGACTGTTCAGCGATTTGTAGACATACATGAGAATTTTGAATTGGATTCGAAGATGAACCGGTAGCCAGTGAAGGGAGGCCAAGACTGGTGTAATGTGCTCTCTTTTGCGTGTGCTGGTTAAAAATCGGGCAGCTGCGTTCTGAACCAGTTGTAATCGTGCAATGGTGGCTTGACTGACGCCAAGCAGAAGGGAATTGCAGTAATCCAGCCTAGATGTAATGAATGCGTGAATCACTGTCTCCAGGTTGTTTTTTGATAATATGGGCTTCAGCTTAGACAGACGCCTCAGCTGGAAAAAACAGGATTTGACGATCATGTTTACATGACTGTTGAGTTTCATGGAAGGATCCATTATCACTCCCAGATTTGTGACTTTTTGTTTTTCGGACAGGGGTAGAGCAGACAGGTCAATGCAGTGGTTTGAGGTTGTGTCATTGGGAAGGAACAATATGGCTTCCGACTTCTTATCGTTGAAGCTTAAGAAATTTAAAGCCATCCAGTCCCTGATGTCAGCCAGGCAGTCGAGCAGAGGTTGAATAGAGCCTGTACCATTTTGTCTTAGGGGGAAGTAAATTTGACAGTCATCAGCGTAGAAGTGGAAGGGTATATTGTGTTTCCGGAAAATAGCACCGAGTGGCAGCAGGTATAAGGAGAACAAGAGAGGACCCAGGATGGACCCCTGCGGAACCCCCCATTTAAGAGCCGCCACTGCAGAAGTAAAATCGTTGATGGAAACACAAAAAGACCTGTCAGAGAGGTAGGATCTGAACCAGTTTAGGGCTGATCCTGAGATGCCCACCCACTGCTCCAACCTAGCAATGAGGATCTCATGGTCGATGGTGTCGAAAGCGGATGTGAGGTCCAATAGGACAAGCAGCACAGAGTCACCAGTATCTGTGGATAGGAAGATGTCGTTAAAAACCTTCAGTAGGGCAGTCTCAGTGCTGTGGAGGGATTTGAAGCCAGACTGGAATAGCTCGGGGATAGCGTGATCCTCCAGGAAGCACTTTAGTTGGGACTCAACTATTTTCTCTAGAAGTTTAGATACAAATGGGAGTCTGGAGACAGGCCTGAAGTTGGATAATACTGACGGGTCGAGGTTTGGTTTTTTCAGGAGGGGTTGAACAGCAGCATGTTTTAATGATTTTGGCACCACACCCGAGGATAGACTGCTATTTACAATCGAGAGAATGGAGGGACCTAGAGTGTGAAAAACCTCCTTTAGGAGCCGAGGGGGGACCACATCGAAGGGGGAGCCAGATGGTTTCAGGCTGCACATGACCTGCTCTAGAGAGGACAGAGAGACTGGTTCAAAATGGTCACAAACAGCAACAGATTGAGGTGGGATGGATGGATCGTTAGATGGAGGAGAAATGAGAGCCCTGGTGGTTGCGATTTTATCTAAAAAGAAATGTTGGAAGTTCTCGCACAGCTCAGTCGAGGCTTCCATGGGTGATTGTTCAGTGAGGTGGAGAACAGAGTTTAGGGTGGAGAACAGAACTCGAGGATTGCGAGAGTTTGCAGCAATGATATCAGAGAAGTATTGTGATTTAGCAGTTTTCACTGCTTTCTGATATCGGCGCCAGCTCTCTTTTACCATCTGAAAAGAGACCTGCAGTCTATGAGGTTGTTTCAGTGTGTTTAAGGGGCAAGCACTTCTGGACATGTTATTTGATAATAGGATGTGCTCAACTTTAAAAACTGTGATCACATGAGTGAATCCTTCATGTATTTTGCTAGCATTTGATAGATGCTACACTATAATTACATGATGGAGAGGGAAAGGGTCATTGTTGTTACAGGACTTACAGCCAGGTCATGGTACTTACAGGACTCTGAGGATGACTTGCATTGAGAAGAGGGTGGAGTATTTCAGGTAGATCTGATGAGAAGGCCAAGTAAGTTACAAGGGTTCCAGGGTGAGTTGTAGGCAGGCAAGTAGTAGTGAGCATCAGAGGAACAGCTAGACAGTTCCAGGTCAGAGGCAAAAGCTCACGTTCCAGGAGAAGCTCGTCTTGAAGACACAAGGACGAGAAACAGTTTTCAAGATTGGTCTCAGGTAGACTTTTAACAGGGAAAACACAGGTAAGTATGATTCTTGCTGAAAGGAGCACTAGGCTGAACATTAATACCAGTTCACATCTAGTGCTCCAGCAGGAAAGGGAACATTTCCTCAGCCAGAAACTGTCCAGATGACCCGACTGAGAATTATTGGATTTGGTACCTGGATGATTGTAGCCTGGTTAAAACCAGACCCTTGTCCTTCACTTCGCTTCGTACTAGGGTCTGGGACTTCTCCCATAGACAAGGATTTCTCCGGTAGATTTTTGACCGGACCAATCAGAGAACAGAAGGCGGAGTTTTGAACGACGTCGACTGACGTCGTCAGTTTGCCCTGCTTAAAATGGCTGCCGGCACGAAGGAATTTTCAAGAAAACAAGGTAAAAAAACTATTATTTCTTTGCTGAGAAAAAATATATTTCTTAGCTGACGTTATATCAGAAGTGTTCCTGAGCTTAACAGTTCCTAAATCAATTCACGAAATGGTCAAATCTGCTGGATTTAAATTGTTTCGGTTTGACATTTTCCAAACAGCCTCGGGTGCGCTACGAAAATAAATTATAAAAAATCGAATTTTATCTCAAATGTTTCATCCAGGCCAACAGTCAGTAAATTAGAGCCATATAATTACACACTGGTAGCAGAAAAAATATCCACCGAGTGGTTTCTGAGCTATTTATCTGAATAGTTAGCCTGGACCTCGCCAGGCTAACTGGACTGGACAGGCTAACGTGACGTATGTTGCGCGGAGCTGCAACATACGTCACGGCCAAACGTTAACGATTGGGTAACCTCAGCAGAGGCCACGCCTCCAGCAAGAATCGGTTCTCTATGGAGAAAGTCCAGACCCTAGTACGAAGCGAAGTGAAGGACAAGGGTCTGGTTTTAACCAGGCTAGGATGATTGAGCATGAACTGTATTTCCTCAACCTCTTACATCCCTGGAGCTCATCAGTGGAAGTGTCCACATCTGCTGCTCGTTGGCGCTGCCCAGACTCAGGGACCTACAGAAGGAGAACCACTGGAATCCTACATCTTCTGCTAAGAGTTTTGACAAATTGCTGTTAAATAACTGTATTTTTCCACTTAGGCACCCTTTACACTGACACGATTGGAGAAATGCAGTTTTTTTGGATGTTGATTCGAGGTTTAAAAAAAACTTGTTCACATAACAGCATTCATTGTTTACATGTAACTGCAGGAAACCTCCCCTGAGTCTGCTGTAGTTGCTATGCCAGGTCATTGGTTGATGCTGTGAGTTTTGTACTTGAAAGCCCATGTAACAGATAAGAGTGGACAGATTTGACACCAAGCTGGACTGATTCATCTCACAGCTCGACACCCGTCACTGAGCGAACCAGCACTGATGTCAGAATGTTGTCAGGCTTCCCACCCCATGGTAATCAATAGCTGTCGAGCAATCTACAGCAGATAAATCCATGTTCTTCACAATATTTTGCTTGTGTTGTTTGGTTACACAACAAACAACTGAGTTTTTATATTTATTTTTCCTGTGAGGAGAAATATCCTCCCACCAGCGGGACTGGTTTCAAAACAGAGCAGTGCAGGAGAACCTCGAAGAGAGAGATGTTGGAGCAACTATTCACTTAAAATCTTCCTCAGTTCTTTTTTCCCAATCCATTCAATGTTTTAAGCTGCATTAATCAAAGGAGTGTAATAAAATGAGTGACAGCCTGAACAAGCCAGATAAACAACATGATGCCAGGATGTGGAACGGAGAGGAAGGGTCCAGTTCATGTAGTTTACAGTTCGGTTAAAGTGTTTTTAATAGTGTTCAGTTTTCTTATCACAGTACTTGTGTGACATAATTTAATTATAAACATATACAATTATAAACATAGTTTAATTACCATATTTTCCGCCCTATAATTTCCAGGGTTTTTTTTGCATAATTTACATGCCCTGTAACTTATAGGCCGAAGCAACATATACTGTATAGAGTATGGATTTTTTTTCCATGTTTATAAACCAATTATTGGCTGAGATATGACCGTTTTCATTCATTTTGACTGAAAAAATTGAGCAGTGCCACTTTCAGCCACTTGGTTCCAGCAGAGTAGTAGTAGCGGTATGGCATGCCATTATATCATGTAATGGGTAAAAGTGGCTATAATGACAATTTCAAAAAAGTTCAAGACAAAAACAACTGGACTTTATTTATTATACTTTATTTTATACTTTTTAAAAAAATTCTTGAACATTTTTGAATTTACCATGTCCTGGATAACTGAAAATCTTCACCAGCTATTAATGATACAATTGGCTTGCCAAAGTCTCCCCACCTTCGTTATGCTCGCTGCTTGGACTGACCATCAAACCAGCTGCACCGCCCCAGTAGAATACAGCTAATTTGACCATTAAAGTGCTTTTATTAAGCAAATGTTAGACTGAGACACACCTTTGCTATAATTTCGAGCAAACAAATAATTGTTTTTAAGTGTTAATCTTGTTAAATTCTTGTTAAAGTCCTCCTGTGCACGCTCCCGCAGCAGCCATTTGGCAGCCAATTGATTTTTGGCACAACACCAGCCCATGTTTCCGGGTGATCAGCGGTGACGCGTAATAGATGCGACTTATTGTGTGGCACATTACCACACAACACAAAGTTTTTAACACTGGACTCTGTGTCATCAAACGGGTTATTTACTAAACTCTCGGTCATGTGCTCATACAGTTTGCACTACTTCTCATACTTGCACTAATGTTTGTATTACATCACTGCCTATAATCATAATACTGTTTACATTCTCTGTTTACATTTATTAATACTGTTTACTTTTATTACTACTGCTTACATGTAATTACTACTGTTTACATTTACACTACTCTAATATCTACACCACTGCTGATACATATACAGTGTGCTCTGAACGGTCTTATTTAGGGATGCCCAATGTGCCTTACTGCATATGCCACTTTTTGCCTCTATAACAACATCAACTACTACCTCATACATATACTGTGTACATTAACTCATACGCTGCTTTGCCACTTTGCAAATGTCAATGCTAGAAACCTTTAGTTTATTTTAGTTATACTTTTTATACTCTTTTTTTATACTAGTATGCAAAAACTCAGGACAGTATTATGTTCATTAAATGTTTAATGTTTTAGTTTTAGAGTTGGTGTAAATTTTCATACTCTTATACCACTATGCAAAAAACTCAGGACAGTGTTAGTTTTACTATTTTATGCTTATGTCTATTATTATATGTTTCAGTGTTTCAATGTTTAGATGTTTACTGTTGCACCGAGGGACTGAGAGAAACGCAATTTCGGTCCTGTGTATGTCCTGTACAGTACATATTGCAGATCTGACAATAAAGTTGACTTTGACTTTGACTTTGACTTATACAGCGAAGAGACTTATGTTTTCCCACTTTATTAGATATATTTGGACTGATGCGACTTATACGGCGGTGTGACGTGTATGGCGGAAAGTACGGCACTCTTTATTATTGTTATTGTTATTATTTAGCACATTTTGTATGTTATACTCCAGCGCCACGCTCATGCGTGAAATACGCCTGTAGTGTGCATGTGCGACTTCACACTTTTGGTGCTTTTCACACCTCAAAGGGAGATTCCCCCCAAAATCTTCACTCTGAGACCTGGGCTCAAAAACCTCTGGATTCAGACAGAACAGGGGCTGGTGTTGTGTAAATGAACGGCCGAACCGCAAAGGAAACGCTGCGGTTTCACTCAAAATATGTGTCGCACAAACAGCTTGGTGTCCTAAATTTGAGTGTTTGGGAGTTCTTTATTATTATTCATTCCAGTTGTTTTAGAGCCGAAAAAGTGTTGCTTTTTAAACCAAGCACCGCATTTTACTTTCTTCAACTTGGTTTTGTTGAGAGATAACCTCTAAGACTATTCTTTTGCATGTAATTACTTTCCATGTTTCATTTTAGGCCCTCATTAAACACCTGGCCTCATGTACAAAGACTTGCGTGGATTTCCCACTGAAAAGTGACGTACGGTCAAATCCAGAAAAGTGTGCACGCACAAAAAAATCCAGATTTATCAAACTGTGCGTACACCGGAATCCACGCACATTCCTTTTGTACATCACAATTAACGTGGAACTGAGCGCACGTGAGACACCTCCCCTGACACGCCTTCATTTACATATGTTAAACAGATGCAAATTACTTCCTGCATGTGTGAAGGACATGTTTGTTTGATCCCTGCGCGATCAGAAATCATTTCTAGATTCAGGAAAATAATGAATTTAATATAATATGAGTGAGGAAAATAATCCTAAGTAAGAATAGTAATAAAATGTGTTCATCACGCAAAGAACGAGTGATTGTGTGTCGGTATTTGTGTGTGCGCTCACCCTGCTTTGGTGCGCACCCGGCACATCCATTCATTCTGAGTGAAAATATTAACTTTGCGCACGAGTTTATTACCATAATTACTGTAAACACAGAGGAACTTAGATGTTTGGTTGAACATAGATCTTTGTTTATTTAATAGATGATATGAAGAAACGAGTCTGTGCGTCTCAGTGGAGAGTTTTCATGACATGACGTGATGTTGGAGTCTCCAAACGCTGCGCGCCCCGCAGCCTTGTGCGCAATCTGTTTGTCTGTGAAGCTTTTACTCTCCTACAAGTTATATATGGTGTACTTTCACGTGTCATTTTGGAGAAATCTACAATAAACGCTGATTATGAATCACCTCCAGCTGCCGCACCGGTGAGGGTGCGCGCGCGCTCCAAAGCGCGACCACTCAGCCTTTGGAATCATATAGATGAGACATTCCATTGATCAGGCTTTGTGTGGACTGGACAGCCCTGATCGGCCTGCAGCTCCCTCTGGAAAGCTCAGGAACAGTTTGATCGCTGCTTCTGCACGCGTTGTGCACGGTTCCTGTGTTGCTCCAGAGCGCAGCAGTGCCAAACTGAAAAATGATTGTTTCTGAAAACTGCTGATAAGCCATATCCTAGATCAGAAGATTATATCTGTTTATAAATAAATGCTCTGCGTGTTACACTATTATATCCTCCAGTAAGGCTGAATGAATCCGTTCCTGTTGAATTTATT
>JBBPBX010116850.1:2500-10038 GCA_038048925.1 Garcialebias charrua
GTGGCGACCCCTGAAAAGGGAAAAGCCGAAAGAAGAAGAAGCGTTAACATTTAACTTGACCACTGCAGCGTGACAAGCTGTGAACGCTGTATTGTAACATAAAGAGAGGTTTTAATGTTTTCACCGTGATTTTTGTGCTAAATTTGCTCTTATGTTTCATTTTTCACCTCAAAGCGGAGTGAGCAGACAGCCCCTACCCTTCCCCAAAGAGCGTCGTTACGTCATCACGGTCAAACTGCAGTGATGCAGGTAAGATGAAAATAGAAGTGACATGCATTTGGTGAAAACTGAGAATTGTTTTGTAACTTTTTCATATTTTTACATGTTTTCAGCTAGTCCTGCAACTTTTATCAGAATCACAGTCAGAATATTGTCATTTGCACCACATGTGGTACATGTGATGAAACGAGATTATGTACACATGGTCCCAGTTACATCCAACAACAAAATGTAAGAGAAAAACAGTAATAATATCTAGGATATAACTAAGAAAAACATCAACTAGAAATACACTAATCACTAATGTAATAGAAAAACATCATTATAAACAGCAGCACGAACCTGAGTCTGTATGAGCAGATGGTCACAAATGAACACACAACAACAAGAAAACAGATCAGCATCAACATGATGTGATATTTTGCAGTATTTATTCTTATTATTTATTTATTCATGAGTCTAACAGCCTCAGGGTAGAAGCTGTTCCTCTGTCTAATGGTTCTACATTTCATGCTCCTTAACCTCCGTCCTGAGAGGAGCGGGGCAAAGACTGTGTGTGCTGGGTGAGTGGGGTCTTTCATGATGCAGGTGGCCCTCTCCCTGCATCTGGAGGTGTAGATGTCTGTGATGGTGGGGAGACTGACTCCAACATCTTCTGTGCAGCCTTCACCACTCTCTGCAGAGCCTTTCTTTCTGCAGCTGTGCAGCCTCCATGCCACACGTTGATGCTGGAGCACAGGATGCTCTCCATTGCACACATGTAGAAGGAGGTGAGGACTGACAACACCATCGCCCATGATCGGGTCATCAGAGACTCTACTTCCTCAGACGGCTGAGAAGATCTGGTCTGGGAAGCTCAGTCCTCACCTCCTTCTACAGGTGTGCAGTGGAGAGCATCCTGTGCTCCAGCATCAACGTGTGGCATGGAGGCTGCACAGCTGCAGAAAAAAAGCTCTGCAGAGAGTGGTGAAGGCTGCACAGAGGTCTGTTGGAGTCAGTCTCCCCACCATCACAGACATCTACACCTCCAGATGCAAGAAGAGGGCCACCTGCATCATGAAGGACCACACTCATCCAGCGCATACACAATCTTTGCCCTGTTCCCCTCAGGAAGTAGGTTGAGCATCAAATGTTGAACCACTTGAGGAACAGCTGCTACCCTGAGGCTGTTAGACTCATGAATAATACATGATAAGAATAATCACTGCAAAATATCACATCATGCTGATCTGTTTTCCTGTTGCTGTTCATTTGTGACCATCTGCTCATACGGACTCATGCTCGTGCTGCTGCTTGTATTGATGTTTTTCTATTACGGTACATTGGTGCTTAGTGTATTTTTAGCTGATGTTTTTCTTAGATCATATCTTAGATGTTACTACTGTTCTTCTCTTACATTTTTTTGTTGTTGGATGTTACTGGGACCCGGTGTAAATAATCTCGTTTCATCACATGTACCACATGCGGTGGTAGAGGTTTTAATGTTTTCAATGTCATTTCTGTGCAAAATATGCTCATATTTTTCTTTTTTTAACCTCAAAGCAGTGAGCAGACAGACGAACAGCGTCATTACATCATCACGTTGCAGTGTCGTTACACCATCACGTAGTCTGCAGTGTCAAGTAGGTATCAGAATACTGTACTGTATAAGTGACGTGCAATTGGTGAAAACTTAGAATTGTTTTGTAACTTTTTTATATTTGTAGCCGAACGGGTATGGGTAAAAAAATACTTTAGGCAACTTTTAGTTTAAAAAAAATAATCTATTTAAAAAAATGAATTTGGTTAAAAACTTTATTAAAAGTTACCCTTTAGGCACTTTAGACCCGTTGCAGAAGATGAGGCAGGAGACACTTCACACAAACACCAATAAATTGCACAATTTGTTTAATAAAAAATCCTAAATTTAAAATACACAGTTAAAAAGGCAGTAATAACTCCTGGCAACAATGAAAGTGCAATTCGATAAAGACAGTAGTACACCACGGCAGAATTAATACCACCGCCTGGGAGATGTCCAATTAATCAAGCCACAGCTGTCCAAAGAGTTCGTCCTGGGAGAACCGTTGCGCTGCAGCAGACACCATCCACGCCGGCACCAAGACGATTAGTCCGGGCTGAACCCCAGTCCGGGCTGAACCCCAGTCGGCCCCGATCAGCCAGACAGGACGGGTGATGCAGCCAGCCTTAAGCTGACCAGAACAGTGGGCATCAAATCAGCAGCCAGGACAGCAAGACGACAGCCAGTGGACAGCTCGAACAGCAGGTGAACAAAACGGTGAAGGACAAACAGCAGCAGCTAATAAACAAAGATTAGAATTAAAAGCTGAACATAAAACAGAAAGACGAACTAGCGCTTTACTCACCACGAGCTCCACCTCAACAGTAGAGGGAAGCAGGAGGCTTGTACATTTGGTCGTGGAACAGTAGATCACGGCGACCTTAAAGCGCACATTCAGTTACGCTGGCGCGACCCAGCCAGCAGACGCCAGGGTCTGAACCGGAAGGCGGATGACGTGAAGTCAACCACTGAAGCCTGGCCCTTTTTATACCGGAAGCCAGCTTTGGACCCAATCACATCCCGCACTCATGTGGTGCGTTCAATGTCCGTAGGGACATCCTGCCACATATTTTTACATGTTTTCAGCTAGTCCAAGAGGTGTACAACTTTAATCAGAGTCTAATCATCTTTATTGTCATTTGCACCGCATGTGGTACATGTGATGAAACAAGATTATGTACACAAGGTCCCAGTTACATCCAACAACAAAATGTGAGAGAAAAACAGCAATAACATGTAGGATATAACTAAGAAAAACATCAACTAGAAATACACTAAGCCCTAATATAATAGGAAAACATAATTACAAACAGCAGCACGGACATGAGTCTGTATGAGCAGATGGTCACAAATGAACACAGAAACAAAAAAACAGATCAGCATGTTGTGATGTTTTGCAGTAATTACTGTTTTCTAATTGTTTATTTATTCATGAGTCTAACAGCCTCAGGGTAGAAGCTGTTCCTCAGTCTAGTGGTTCTACATTTGATGCTCCTCAACCTCCTTCCTGAGGGGAGTGGGGCAAAGAGTTTGTGTGCTGGGTGAGTGGGGTCTTTCATGATACAGGTGGCTCTCTTCCTGCATCTGGAGGTGTAAATGTCTGTGATGGTGGGGAGACTGACTCCAACATCTTCTGTGCAGCCTTCACCACTCTCTGCAGAGCTTTTCTTTCTGCAGCTGTGCAGCCTCCATGCCACACGTTGATGCCGGAGCACAGGATGCTCTCAACGGCACACGTGTAGAAGGAGGTGAAGACAGACAACACCACCGCCCTGATCAAAAAAAGGTAATCAGAGACTCTACTTCCTCAGACGGCTGAGAAGAGCTGGTCTGGGAAGCTCAGTCCTCACCTCCTTCTACAGGTGTGCGATGGAGAGCATCCTGTGCTCACACGTTGATGCTGTAGCACAGGATGCTCTCCACTGCACACCTGTAGAAGGAGATGAGGACTGGGCTACTCAGACCAGCTCGTCTCAGCCGCCTGAGGTAGTAGAGTCTCTGATGAACTTTGTTGATCAGGCTGGTTGTGTTGTTGGTCCAGCTGAGGCTATAATTCAAGTGCACACCCAAGTACTTGTAGCTGGAGACCAGTGGTGGAGAAAGTACTCAAACACTGTTTATAAGTAAAAGTACAAATAAACAGACAAAAATGTACTCTAGTAAAAGTAGATGTACCATTATATTGTGTTTACTTAAGTAAAAGTAAATAAGTACTTGCTTTTAAAAATGCTTAAAGTATTAAAGTAAAAGTACTTGCTGAATGTATTGCCTAATGCAATGGTCTACAGTATCATTAAGTGTGTGTACTGTACGCATATTTTCTGTAATACATTAATAGTGTTTTTCCATTTTAAAGAACAATGCTGCAGATAACACATGTTTTTATTGTGTTTACTCTGTGACACAGTTCACACTTGGACTTGTGATTCTGTGTGTCAGAATTTCAGGGATGACATGCAGAGTTAAATGTCATTAAGCAAAATAAGAGAGGAATTATTTTACCTTTGAAAGTTTTTATTTAACACAAAGCAGAACCAATGTGTCATTTTAACTGCAGTAAACATGTTTAAATTAAAGTTATCTGTCTGAAAAAAAGGAGCATTATGCCAGGTTTCCACCAAACGCTTTTCGCGCCTCCGAAGCAGCCACTTTACATTGAAAGTCTATGTGGCCGGGCATGTTGGATGCGGCGCATCTACAGCAGTTCAAGCAGCGCGGCAGTGAGTGGCAGCTTTTTTCCGCTCCCACGTCACCTCCGAGCAGCGACTGTCGAAGCTCGATTTGTCCTGCTTCTGCTGCTCGCAGCTTAGCAGCAACCAATCGGGATAGACTCTGCCATGTGATCACGCAACAACGACAGGACTTTTTTTTGGACTTTTCAAACTTACCCATCGAGCCTCCATGAAGAAAACAGCCTCCGGTAAGAAACTTGGCATTTTTACAGTTGCCGCTGTCCGCTCGAGCGTACGGTCACCCCAAACATAAAAAAATGTTTTAATCTCAACAAAGACTTTAGGAGCTGCAGTTTGGCTCATAAAAAATCCACTCAAGTAGTAACGAGGCTCATGTACAGCTGATTTTTTATCTGCCCGGTGTAGAAGAAACAAACGGAAAAGGAGCCAGCCGCTGCTCCCACTGCGTGTCTGCAGACATGTTCGATGAGAACAGACATCTGTTGACAAGCAGCCAACACAGTGCGGTAGGAGATTTTTTGCAGCGCGAAAAGCGTCTGGTGGAAACCCGGCATTAGACCTGACAAAGGAACAGACACTGATCATTTCACCTCCAGTTTGTCATCAACTCTAGTTAAAATATTGTCCAGTCAACCATGGATCAAAAGTGAACAATATTTTAAATTCCTGACACCATTTTCAAAACTTGGATCTGAGTGTCGAGACATTTCTTGTCTCCTAACATCCCATGAACTGATACATTTTAATATTGATACAAGAATTTATTGTTCAAGTTCAGAAGAAGTTGGTTTTCACAGTTTTTTGAGTCCAGTCTGGTTTTTTAGGGAGATGTCCTGCTGTACTGAACAGTCTTTCAATAATCTTTCAATAATCTTTCAATAAGGCCATGGGTGGTGTGTATCTTCTGGCTGAATCTTTGTGGTGGAATCCATTTTGAGTGTGTTAGTGGTGCTGTGGGTGCTCCCAGTTCAGTGACGTTTATACTAGAATATACGTCATTAGTCCAGTTCTTCTTGAAGGCAGGTCTAATGTTACCTGTCCACTTGCAGTGATTCAAATTGATTCAAATTGTTTCAAATTCAAATTCAACTCAAATTGTGTGTGTTTGTGTGTGTGACTGTTTTGTGGTTTCTAAGGACAGTGTTTTGTCAGGACAGTAATGAGCTGTTATCTGATTGTCTGATTATAGCGTATTGCTGTCCTAACAAACCACTGTCCATTAAAACCACAAAACAGTCACACACACAAACACACACAATTTTAGTAGAACATGTTATATTTACATGTAAATGTCTATCTGATATGCATATATACATTTATATGCATATATGTATATACACTGTACAGTACATGAATATGCATTTATGATATGCTTATATACATGTATATATGTATATTTGTGTGTATGTATATGACATAGATATCAATTATATAAATAATGCAGGGATTGTTAAGTATGACTTCAATATTATTAGTCACAGTTTTTTAATTTATAGTTTTCTTTCATTCAGCTAATTTTAATTTCATCTTAGTCCACCTATCATGAGAGGAGTTTTGTAAATACTCTGTCCATTTATCTTTCCTTTATGTGAGATGGATACTTGGGCCAAAAACAAACAATCATGTAATGTTTATTGGTTTACATGTGACAGCAGCTATCATCAAAATGTAGAATTTCCTCTAAATATAAGTATAAATGATCTCTTACAGATGTCATGTGAACACGTCCAGAGTCAGGAGATCGCAGGTAGCCAGAAGCACGATCAACTTCCTTTAAACACGAATACCAAGGTACATTTTAGTTCTTGTGTTCCTAAACAGAATTACTTGCTACGTGTGGTTTCATCAACCTTAATGTTCAATTAGGTGTGTATAGGAGTGTACTATGGTTTTTATGGACAGTTGTTTGTTTGGACAGTCAGACGCTATAAACAATCAGACAATCAATCAGATAACAGCTCATTACTGTCCTGACAAAACACTGTCCTTAAAAACCACAAAACAGTCACACACACAAACACACACAACTTCAGTTGAACATGTTATATTTACATGTATATGTCTATCTGTACATTATATGTATATGCATATATATACATGTATATGTTTATGCATATATACATCTATATGTTTATGCATATGTACATATATGCATATTTTTGTATATATACATATATGCATTTACATGTTTAAATGCATTTGCATATACAGTACATGTATATATGCACTTACATATACATGTATATATGCACTTACATATACATGTATATATGCACTTATATATACATGTAATAGGTATGTAAATATAACATGTTCAACTCAAATTGTGTGTGTTTGTGTGTGTGACTGTTTTGTGGTTTCTAAGGACAGTGTTTTGTCAGGACAGTAATGAGCTGTTATCTGATTGTCTGATTACTGTATAGCGTATTGCTGTCCTGACAAAACACTGTCCTTAAAAACCACAAAACGGTCACACACACAAACACACACAACTTCAGTTGAACATGTTATATTTACATGTATATGTCTATCTGAACATTATATGTATATGCATATATATACATGTATATGTTTATGCATATATACATCTATATGTTTATGCATATGTACATATATGCATATTCTTGTATATATACATATATGCATTTACATGTTTAAATGCATTTGCATATACAGTACATGTATATATGCACTTACATATACATGTATATATGCACTTACATATACATGTATATATGCACTTATATATACATGTAATAGGCATGTAAATATAACATGTTCAACTCAAATTGTGTGTGTTTGTGTGTGTGACTGTTTTGTGGTTTCTAAGGACAGTGTTTTGTCAGGACAGTAATGAGCTGTTATCTGATTGTCTGATTATAGCGTATTGCTGTCCTAACAAACCACTGTCCATTAAAACCACAAAACAGTCACACACACAAACACACACAATTTTAGTAGAACATGTTATATTTACATGTATATGTCTATCTGTACAGTATATGCATATATATACATGTATATGCATATATGTATATACACTGTACAGTACATGAATATGCATT
>JBBPBX010116851.1:0-10038 GCA_038048925.1 Garcialebias charrua
ACTGTTTACATAAACAGCCAGATGGACTGGCCTGTTGAGTCTAGGTTGCAGACAAAACAGAGAAGAGAGTGAACAGCTTACCCTGACTCATGTCCTAGATTTCAGAGCACACTTGTATTGTAGAATAAACCAGCAGAAGTCAAACTCATGCAAGTAACAGATCATCATTAAAATGACAAAATATACTGTTGATCAATTCTGAATTAACACACATTAAAGAGAAAGTTCAATCTGATTAATTAGTGTCCATTAATTCATAATAATTGTAAAAAATAAAAGTGTCCATTTGTCTCCTTGAGAGTTTCAAGAAGGTGTAACACTGAGAGTTTCAAAGAGATGCAGAGAGGTGTACTTGAAGGTCAAGACAGAAGGCCTGTATCACTACAGTCCCCCTTTTTGGAAGTCATCGCCTGTCCTTGGAGATGAGTTCCAACACGAAAGGATACCACCGAATGTCTCTGACCTCTATGTAATCCAGCAAGTGGAAAAAAAATAAATAAAAAAAGTTCAAAATTATACTCCCATAATGTTTTTGGAAATTCCATACTGTTCGTAGGTAATCCCATTGCGGTAAGCTTTCAATCCTTTGGAAAACATAGTCTGTTAACCCATGGAAAACTGAGTCTGTGATCCCTTGGAAAACAAAGTCTTATAATCCACAACGGTAAATCCACAACGATGGGGGTTATTGATTTCATCAGCAAGAATGGTTTTTAATCAGCATGTAGAGGGGATCCCTCGATTGAAGCAGAGGAGGCGGGCCTTGGATGAAGGTTGAAGACCAACGTTGGATCAGCAGGTCCCCACATCGAAGGTTGCAGGCTGGATGGCTTCCAGTCGGTGCCACCCTGGTTCAATGTGTCATGCAATTATGTGGTTTTAGGTGGGCTTATGATAGGGATTCTACATTAAGCCTTACCTATATGCACCTGGTATGTAAGCTATCATGGATTAGATCAGCTACAATTACCAATTAAGGGGTGGATCAATGCTGTAAAAATCAGAAATAGGGATCTATACCTATAGAAATGTGGAGGGCTTCTGTAACGAAGGCCTCTTCATTCAAACTATTCCTCCATTCATTATTTAGTTTAGGTTAAACTAAAATAAAAAAATGAAATCTAGTTTGGTCTAAATGTCTGTTGTCTTTTAGACGAACGACGCAAGATTTGGTATTCCCTATAAATTTTGAAGTCTATGGCGAGACTCATCAAAATGAATAGATCTAGAATAGAAACGATCGAATCGGTCCTACCTAAATGATTGGGAGATCAGTGTAGATTATAGTACCTTAAGTAGTATTGATCTACAATGACTCTTCAAAGATTGAGATCTTTAACAAAATGAACAGCATGTTGGCATAGTTAAATCCATTTAAGTCTTCAACTTATCAACAATCAAAACCTCTTTTGGCTGGGAGTGTTCAGAAAACAATAACAACTTCAATAACACAAAAGTAGCAATTAAGCAACTAAAAACAACGTTTCACTACAACAAACTCACTCTGGTCGTCAGATTCCAACGTGTCACACACAAGAAAAACAGTTCTTAGCTTTATAACCGATGTCAATTAAATCCTGCAGATTTAAACGGTTGTTAAGGTTAGTTTTTGTTGTGGGTTTTATGCTTAGCGTTTCTAAGTTCTAGTTGGAACGGTTTCTTTTCGCAACTAGAATAGTTTAAACTGTTTAGTTTATTTACTATCCTGTGCTTGGACGACCTTGTTTTCCCATGAAGTCTGTGAGTTTGCGAGATCTTTGTCGTTTGTGGGGTTATTGAAATCTTTGTCCTTGACATGGGCATGGCCTAACATCACCCCCCTGTGGTCATGAGGGACCACGCACGGGTGTGGACGTCCGTCCATGGGCACGAGTTAGGATGCCTTTGTTTAGTTTAAGCTGTTCGCGCAGTTTATTGGGAACCTTATACAGGAACCTTACAGGTTTAGGCCAACGTATCTCTGTACGTTTACCTCTTTCTGCGTAATACAGGTGTGTCACAACTGTCGGCGCCATCGCAGGCGTGTCTCTGTCGTTGTGATGTATGCCTTCCCACTTCATGAATGAAGAGGTGCTCTTTGAGTCTGTAAGAACTATGTCATTTCTGAGTAGTTCTAGATTCAAATGCTCTGGAACCAAGGTTTCATTGAAAGCTTGGCTGATAGCCGAATTACCTGTCCCAGAGGACAGCACAGCGTTCTCGGTGTGTGATCCTCGGATCTCTACACCGTCCTCTACCCGTGGTAGGAAGTGTGAGTCTGCCCCCCTTTCTTTTGAAGAGGGGTCCTCAAAATCTGTAACCATGGAGTACAAGTGACTGTCAGTGTGTTGTAGACTGTCACTCTCAGGACTCAGATGTCCTTGAACCAAGACTTCACTGAAAGCTTGGCTGTTTGCCGCATTACCTGTCCCATAGGACAGTACAGCGTCATCGGTGTGGGACCCATGGATCTCCACACCTTCTTCTACCGGTGGTAGGTAGTGTTCAGTGAGTGCTGAAGGTGTCAGCTCGCAGAGGAGGTTCTCTCGTTGGGCCAGAGTCCGGTCCAAGTGTTGAGACTCCTTTGTCTCACCTGTAATTGAAGGTTCACTTACCGGGCTTGTGGTCTCAGTTGGGGATTCCCTTGTGGCCACAGCGGTACCTGCTGTTAGACAGTCAGTGTCCTGACCTTGGGGAGGCACCACGATTGGCAGTGGACTGCTCACTGTAGCCCACATTGTCTGATTGCCATAATTTATAATCGCTTCAAAGCGATTTATAAAATCTTGGCCAACCACAAATGGAGTCTGGAGTGAGTCAAGTTCAGACACATATACCGGGTGGTATAGTGACATTTCGCCAATCTGCATGTGAACCATGGCTATTAGGGTTGTTCTCGTCTTTGCGAGGCCCTGTTGCTCACCATAAGTGTCTTTCACAAAGGGTATTTGCCTGTCAACATCGTTAGCGGCGTCCTTAGCTCCTCAAACAGTTCGGCTGACATGGTAGACACGTCTGAGCCGCAAACCAGGAGTGCTTCTTGCGCGAGGACCCCTTCCAATGTGAGTGGCAGGTAAGCTCTCTTAGCTATTCCCCTTTTTATAAAGTTACACAGAAACCATTCAGGTTTTTCCACACGTTCCTGTGTACGTGTGACTCTGTCTGTGTAATAGTCGTCGCCGTCAGCATCATGATGGCTGTCTGCCTCATGACCTTCAGGATGTAGATTTTCAGCAATTTGTTTGCTGTCAGCATCTGGACTTTCAGGACGCTGATCATCAGCAATTTGTTTGCTGTCAGCATTTATGTCAGTGTTGACGTTGTTGTTGTCAACTGTGTGCACTGAGTTGTTGCAAAAGGCAGTGCTGCGCGTCGCTTCATCAGGATGAACAACGTTGTTTGTGTTATCATCAAGGACAACGTCACACATTGTGTCAGCTTGGTCAACCACTGTAACATTCAAAACATTTGACAAACAACTCACAACCTCAGTCACGTCCACGCGCGGAGGCGCCGTTTCCATAATCTGGAGCATGTGTGACTCATTGCATGTCTCAAACTGTGCAGTTCGAGGGGCAGGGGCAGGAGGGCCGCTTCTCGTGGGTACATGTTGGGGCAGACCATTTTTCAACGGTTCACGGTGCCCATGCAACCTCCTTCGAATTTCACCTACTGTGAGATCCATGAGAGAACTCTTTTGGTTCGATCCGAACCGTCTGGGTTCATCTAGAGAGCGAACACCTACCCTGTGTGGCTCTCTGCTCATCTCAGGGTCTTCAACCTGAGGGGCAGGGTCAGCAGAAATCCCTGTGAACCGATCTGAGTCACTTTTACAGCTCGTAGCACCATGCTGTTGTTTGTTATTATGAAAAACCTGTTCACATTTGCACTCTGAAGGAGAGGGAACCTCTTCTACTTCTTGCGAGTGGGATGTGACCTTTTGACCTGGGCACACCACTGAGGGTGTTTTTCATAGTTCGAGCATGTCAAAAAATTCCATAGCACATTGTTTAATTTCTGCCATGGTACTCTCTTTGCAATTAACATTGAAGCGAACACATTTCATTATGAAAGGTATTAGATTCAAAGTGAAACGACTTTTAAACAGGTAATCTTCCTCAATTCCAGGGACAGTTTTATCCCCTGTGTAAACAGAGAGGAGCCTGTCGTAAAACACCAGGGGATGTTCACCTGGTTCCTGAAGGACGTTCTTTGCAGCTAAGTGCCTATCAAATGATGAATCAAGCCCACAATTTGTTGATGCACCTGCTTGAACGTCCATCTTTGTACTGATTTTCTGTGAAAAATCAAGTAAAGTGGGTCTTATTTCACAGTGTGCAGTCTCACCATGTGATACCTGCGGCAGTCAACATGGAGTCCAAGATGTGAAATCAAATAAAAATCAGTGATTGTTATTAATTTGTCGACCTGTGACAAGGTCAAACAAAAACGGCTGTTGTTGTGAGATTTTTGTGAAAATCAAAACAAAAGGTGCCTCATGTGTGTTAATCTAAACTTGCAGTTTAAAATAAACAGGGACAGACAGCATGTTTTGTACAGAATTGATGATAAAAGTGTCAAGTTTTATCAAAAAGCAGACGTGTCTGTATTACTTCTGTGTAACTGTACTGCCATCAACATTTGATTACATGTGAAAATCAAATGAGAGGGTGCTGTGAGTGTGTTACGTCAACTGTACTCCATACACCCTATTAAAAAAAAAAACAGGAAAGTTGACCTCAGACTGAATTGCATCAAACTGTAGTCTAATGCAACCAGCACCCAGCAGGTGGGGGTGTGCAGCGCTGGATAAGTTTATCACAGCGACCGCAATTCTCTTTCTGACCGCTATAGAGGCGCTGTTATCACCTGTGAGCGCAGCCGTGAGCTGCCAAACATTCACAGACGTCTAACAACGGGTCAAAAGCATCAATCAGAAATATCCAGAGCTTTGACGTGACAAAACTCTCGAACCCCAGCCTCATAAAATACGAAACGATGTGAGAAACATTGGTTGAACTGTGAAATATTTTAAACTGCGTTTAAAAGAAATAAAGTCGGACCCATAAAGGAGTTGCAGCACCCGGTGTCACGTGACCCTGTCACATGGCGATCAGCAGACTCAGAGCAACTGACTCAATCCACCCATTAAAATCACAAAAACACAGCGATTAAACAGTCTTTCCAATGACAGTAATGGACAAACAAGCATGAAGCCTGTAAGAGCAGGTTTACCGAAGTGAAAGTTGACGATGAGTGGGCTCCCCCACCCCGTAACCGTCAACACTTACAGCGCAACCGACCAATCACAGCGAAGACAGAACCGTAGTTCAAAAACCCAAGTGTTCACGGGAAATGTAGTCTTCTAACCCTAACGCCACCCACGTGTGACGCGCCGTTCGAGCGTTGTGTTCACGGACCTGTGGTCGGTCGAACAAGAGCGTGGAACAAACTTTTTAACGTTCTAAAACAGTCAGAAATATCGCAAAACACCGCGGTTAAGCCAGTCTTCGACGATATCACGTGCATAGAACCTAAACAACACAGATAAACTGTCAGAAATGTGTGCAAAAATGAATCCGACAACTAGCAGTCTACAGAAACCAACGTTTTTGAACACGACACACAATGGACCAATCACAGCGCTTTAAGCAGCCATCTTGTCTCGTTAATGCTAACGTCTAGCTCGACCCAAATAACTGGACACACTTTCACAAAATAAACGTATTTTTACACCGCAGAAAACTCTGTAAATGAGCTCAACACATCCAGGCTAAATCCCACGCCCCCCAAAGAAGGCAGCACGCTAACTGTTTAAACAACGGACTTTACGTCACTCGGAACCGGATCCTGTCCGGTCCAAAAGCTGAGTGGGCTTCATCCGAACCTCGGCTAACAACACGTTGTAACAGATTAGGTAAAAATGGAGCAGCAAATGAGTGAACAGACCTTCAACAGCAAACCGCAGATGTAATAGAATGAAACAGAGGTGACACGGCGGTCACAACAAAGAAAAATGCATGCAGCCTCGCAACACGTTATGAACGTCTCACAAAAACAAACATTCATCCATCCGCCTCAAGCATACGTTGGAATGTGAAAGAAAAAAGAATTCTAACGGGAAACGCACCAGACAATGCCACGATTAGCAATCTCTGAGACACTCACCAGCCAAAACTATTCCATAAGTCCACAACAGGATGCAAACTAATGCCAACAATACCGTAACAATAAGCTACAAAAACAACTTAATCAATTTAATCTTTCAGCAGACCTGTACGCGGCCACCAATAGTTACAACCGTAACGGGCCACCAATATGTAACGAATAATGTGGGGTAAGGTATTTAAACACTTACTGGCCCACCATTATTGTAGAGATATAGGACTTACTGGTCAGTTTACTGACTTACCTATAGTTTTAGATGCGCAGGTCTGAGCAGACTTTTATCTGCACAAACTTGCCACCAATTCACGGGGTCTCAACTTTTTCAGAATAAATCAATAAATCTGTGATGTGATTAGCCAGAAATGTAATTTCACAAGAGACTTCAACTTATGTTGGTCTACCAGAAAAATAGACCTTTTATTGAAACTATCACAAAAATTACATTAAACATTTGTATCGATATTAGCTCTGATTTAATAACTACGTTGACAAGAATTCAAATTAAAACAAACAGACATTGGGAACTAAACTGTTGGCACATTACTTGACAGATTAAAAGCTTATGAAAAATAAGAAATAGGAGGAAGAAGATGAAAGCTAAGTTAACTGAAATTGATTATTTTGAAACAACCAGGGTGGCAAACTTTCCCATACAGGTTTCAGCTGGGCTTCTCACACGTTCAGGACACAATCAACGCCTCGTTACCTGTTGACGATACGTCTTGGAGATAAGAGTTGAAGTTTGTGGACATTAACGGACTGTGTTGTCCAGTTCATGTCCAGATGACCTCCGCGCGTGTGAGCTGATTCAGACAAGCAAGAAGCGCGCTTCTCCCGGCAGGAATAGAGCCAGCTACTGGCTGGACTTTCAAAATAAAACTTCAGAAAACAAATTCTTCCAGAAGATGAGTGAGTGAGTTACAGTAAGCTTTACTGTAACTCCAGCTGAAACGTGGGTCTATTTGACACATTGACCGGAACGTCTCTAGCTTTTTCAGAGGAGAGAAGCAGGTTGACTTAGTTCTCCCCAAAGCACTAAAGGGAAAATGCAGGAAGTGCCCATTTATAGGGGAGGTGGGGTCTCCCCACCTCCTCGATGACTATTGGCCGAAAGTCTCTTGACGGAGACAGGAAAACTGTTTACATAAACAGCCAGATGGACTGGCCTGTTGAGTCTAGGTTGCAGACAAAACAGAGAAGAGAGTGAACAGCTTACCCTGACTCATGTCCTAGATTTCAGAGCACACTTGTATTGTAGAATAAACCAGCAGAAGTCAAACTCATGCAAGTAACAGATCATCATTAAAATGACAAAATATACTGTTGATCAATTCTGAATTAACACACATTAAAGAGAAAGTTCAATCTGATTAATTAGTGTCCATTAATTCATAATAATTGTAAAAAATAAAAGTGTCCATTTGTCTCCTTGAGAGTTTCAAGAAGGTGTAACACTGAGAGTTTCAAAGAGATGCAGAGAGGTGTACTTGAAGGTCAAGACAGAAGGCCTGTATCACTACATTAGGAATTATTTTTTCATAAAAGTTCTATTTTTGTTCTGGTGAAAGAGCATTAAATACTTCATGCACACAAATGGTGTACTATATATTTTTGCCTAACCCAATGAGAATTGATAACAGAATTGATAAGGAATTGAATCGATAAATGATATCGATAAAGGAATTGGTATTGATAATTTCTTAACAATTCCCATCCCTAATCACCGGGCAGTTTATTGTGCAACACAGAGTACGCATACGCGGTGGTAAAAATGTACAAAGTAGCTTTGAACGGACATGTCCTGCGGGCGTCCGCTTCAAGTCTAATACGGTATGCGTGGACCTCTGCGGGTTCCTGTACACGCGAGTATACTGGAGGCTTAAGGTAACTTCATTTCTTAACACAAGATGAGGTAACTCTTGTTAGCTGGTTACAAAAAAAAAAAGGCAAGTTAAAAAACTCTTACTCCAAAAATGCACCTTCACGAAATTGCTCACTTATGAGTGATTCCTCCTCCCCTTCAATTTAGTCCAACATGAAGTGTTTTATTTTAACAAAAGCTTACTTATTGGAGGAAAAAGGTTTGCAGGCCTTCTATTGTTAGCAGGGAAACAATGGGGTGAGAGTGGCTGAGGGTCATGTCATTGGGTGGGGTCTGTGTGTGTGTGTGTTTGTGTGCGTGTGTGTGTGTGTGTGTGTGCATGTGCGTGCACATTTTACCAAGTTGACAGTGCGTTATTGAGTTCTGTAGACAAGATTGTAAATTACAAGGACTTTGTGAGGGACGGGGTGCCCTCATTAACCCCTCCACCTCAACCCAATCAGTCAAACAGCAGGTTAAAGCAACAACACAACCTAATTAGACTGAAGGACGGAGTGAGGGGTGAAATGTTAACATGCCCCCTTTTTCTCTCTCAACTCTCTTTCAGTCTTTTCAGACAATGAGCTGCTGCTCTCTTGGTCGCTCAGGCAAAAAAAAAGGCCTGAAACAGATCGTTGTGAATGTGCATTAGCTTTGTTACAAATCCGAGATGATGAGGATTTGCTATTATCTGTTGTGTTCGATGAAGCAGAATATGTGGAGATAGAGATACCCATTGTGGCTGTCACAAAAAATATGTAGAATGCAGATACAGAAGAAAACAAGAGAGTGGTGAAGGCTGCACAGAAGTTTGTTGGAGTCAGTCTCCTCACCATCACAGACATTTACACCTCCAGATGCAGGAAGAGAGCCACCTGCATCTTGAAGGACCACACTCACCCAGCACACACACTTTTTGCCCCGCTTCCCTCAGGCAGGAGGTTGAGAAGCATTAAATGTAGAACCACTAGACTGAGGAACAGCTTCTACCCTGAGGCTGTTAGACTCATGAATAAATAATCAGGATTATCACTGTGAAAAAAATCACTGTGATGCCACCTGATTGTTGATATGTGCTGCTGATTATTCATGCTGCTGATTTATTTCATGCTGCTGTGTTCATTGGTCCTCATCTTCTCACACAGACTCATGTTCGTGCTGCTGTTTGGCGTATTGTTTTTGTACTACTAGTGCTAAGCGTGTTCTTAGTTTAGCATATTTCTTAATTCTTATCTTAGATCGTATTACTGTTTTTTATTTTACATTTTATACTTTTGTTGGAAGTAACTGGGACCCTGTGTACACAATTTCGTTCCACCACATATACCATATATGATGCGAATGACAATCATGGGCGTCACAACGATTATTTGTGAAGGAGAAGTGTCCCCCCACATTCAAATAACGTTCATTTGGACCCCACCCCCACAAACACACACACATACATCTGTCATGTAACATTAGTTCAGTCGGTGCAGTTTCTCTTTCTTCGTGAACAAATCCTTTCCAGAGAATACTCCAACTACTAAAAATCCACTCCAGGTTTTCCTGGTTACCTACATTTAGGCAGCCTGCAGTGTTTCTCCTCTGTATCTCCTGCCTCGGCTGAACGCACACAGGTGGAAGATGGAGAGACACCTCTGTGTTCCTCGCTCGCCAGCTTAGCGAGCTTAGTGTGGGCAGTTGTTGACCGGGAGGGTTAGGAACATAAACATATATTCATGTTAGGATGCGTGAGAGAAGTAGAGCGCTACGTCTGTAACATCTTAGCTTAGCATTAACTGTGACGCTGTAAGACACTGTGTGTTAAGGTGCATTAAGGCTGAAATGTCTTTAAAACCACACACCTTATTGTCCTCAAGTTTCGTGAGAAACATCATTTAGATGAGTAGTGTTGAACACAAGTAAAAAATGTCCAGTAGTGATGTTTTTTTATTTCTCTACAAACACTGATCTGAGGCTGTGTGTTAAAGTGTATTAAAGTTAAAATGTCTTTAAAACCCACAGCTGAATTTACACAAACTTGTGAC
>JBBPBX010116852.1:0-10037 GCA_038048925.1 Garcialebias charrua
TAATAATGATCTAAACAATGATCATAATAATGATCTAAACAATGATCATAATAATGATCTAAACAATGATCTAAACAATGATCATAATAATGATCTAAACAATGATCATAATAATGATCTAAACAATGATCTAAACAATGATCATAATAATGATCTAAACAATGATCTAAACAATGATCATAATAATGATCTAAACAATGATCTAAACAATGATCATAATAATGATCTAAACAATGATCTAAACAATGATCATAATAATGATCTAAACAATGATCTAAACAATGATTATAATAATGATCTAAACAATGATCATAATAATGATCTAAACAATGATCTAAACAATTATCATAATAATGATCTAAACAATGATCATAATAATGATCTAAACAATGATCATAATAATGATCTAAACAATGATCTAAACAATTATCATAATAATGATCTAAACAATGATCATAATAATGATCTAAACAATGATCTAAACAATGATCATAATAATGATCTAAACAATGATCTAAACAATGATCATAATAATGATCTAAACAATGATCTAAACAATGATCATAATAATGATCTAAACAATGATCATAATAATGATCTAAACAATGATCTAAACAATGATCATAATAATGATCTAAACAATGATCTAAACAATGATCATAATAATGATCTAAACAATGATCTAAACAATGATCATAATAATGATCTAAACAATGATCTAAACAATGATCATAATAATGATCTAAACAATGATCTAAACAATGATCATAATAATGATCTAAACAATGATCATAATAATGATCTAAACAATGATCTAAACAATGATCATAATAATGATCTAAACAATGATCATAATAATGATCTAAACAATGATCATAATAATGATCTAAACAATGATCTAAACAATGATCATAATAATGATCTAAACAATGATCTAAACAAAGATCATAATAATGATCTAAACAATGATCTAAACAATGATCATAATAATGATCTAAACAATGATCTAAACAATGATCATAATAATGATCTAAACAATGATCTAAACAATGATCATAATAATGATCTAAACAATGATCATAATAATGATCTAAACAATGATCTAAACAATGATCATAATAATGATCTAAACAATGATCTAAACAATGATTATAATAATGATCTAAACAATGATCATAATAATGATCTAAACAATGATCTAAACAATGATCATAATAATGATCTAAACAATGATCATAATAATGATCTAAACAATGATCATAATAATGATCTAAACAATGATCTAAACAATGATCATAATAATGATCTAAACAATGATCTAAACAATGATCATAATAATGATCTAAACAATGATCATAATAATGATCTAAACAATGATCTAAACAATGATCATAATAATGATCTAAACAATGATCATAATAATGATCTAAACAATGATCTAAACAATGATCATAATAATGATCTAAACAATGATCTAAACAATGATCTAAACAATGATTATAATAATGATCTAAACAATGATCTAAACAATGATCATAATAATGATCTAAACAATGATCTAAACAATGATCATAATAATGATCTAAACAATGATCTAAACAATGATTATAATAATGATCTAAACAATGATCATAATAATGATCTAAACAATGATCTAAACAATGATCTAAACAATGATCATAATAATCTAAACAATGATCATAATAATGATCTAAACAATGATCTAAACAATGATCATAATAATGATCTAAACAATGATCATAATAATGATCTAAACAATGATTATAATAATGATCTAAACAATGATCTAAACAATGATCATAATAATGATCTAAACAATGATCTAAACAATGATCATAATAATGATCTAAACAATGATCTAAACAATAATAATGATCTAAACAATGATCATAATAATGATCTAAACAATGATCTAAACAATGTTCTAAACAATGATCATAATAATGATCTAAACAATGATCATAATAATGATCTAAAAATGATCTAATGATTATAATAATGATCTAAACGATGATCATAATAATGATCTAAACAATGATCTAAACAATGATCTAAACAATGATCATAATAATGATCTAAACAATGATCATAATAATGATCTAAACAATGATCTAAACAATGATCTAAACAATGATCATAATAATGATCTAAAAATGATCTAATGATTATAATAATGATCTAAACAATGATCATAATAATGATCTAAACAATGATTATAATAATGATCTAAACAATGATCTAAACAATGATTATAATAATGATCTAAACAATGATCTAAACAATGATCTAAAAAATGATCATAATAATGATCTAAACAATGATCATAATAATGATCTAAACAATGATCTAAACAATGATCATAATAATGATCTAAACAATGATCATAATAATGATCTAAACAATGATCTAAACAATGATCATAATAATGATCTAAACAATGATCTAAACAAAGATCATAATAATGATCTAAACAATGATCCAAACAATGATCATAATAATTATCTAAACAATGATCTAAACAATGATCATAATAATGATCTAAACAATGATGATAATAATGATCTAAACAATGATCTAAACAATGATTATAATAATGATCTAAACAATGATCTAAACAATGATCTAAACAATGATCTAAACAATGATCATAACAATCTAAACAATGATCATAATAATGATCTAAAAATGATCTAAACCATGATCATAATAATGATCTAAACAATGATCTAAAAAATGATCTAAACAATGATCATAATAATGATCTAAACAATGATCATATAATGATCTAAACAATGATCTAAACAATGCTCATAATAATGATCTAAACAATGATCTAAACAATGATTATAATAATGATCTAAACAACAACCATAATAATGATCTAAACAATGATCATAATAATGATCTAAACAATGATCTAAACAGTGATCGTAATAATGATCTAAACAATAATCATAATAATGATCTAAACAATGATCAAAATAATGATCTAAATAATGATCATAATAATGATCTAAACAATGATCTAAATAATGATCATAATAATGATCTAAACAATGATCTAAACAATGATCATAATAATGATCTAAACAATGATTATAATAATGATCTAAACAATGATCATAATAATGATCTAAACAATGATCTAAACAGTGATCATAATAATGATCTAAACAATGATCATAATAATGATCTAAACAATGATCATAATAATGATCTAAACAATGATCTAAATAATGATCATAATAATGATCTAAACAATGATCTAAACAATGATCATAATAATGATCTAAACAATGATCTAAACAATGATCATAATAATGATCTAAACAATGATCTAAACAATGATCATAATAATGATCTAAACAATGATCATAATAATGATCTAAACAATGATCTAAACAATGATATAATAATGATCTAAACAATGATCTAAACAATGATCTAAACAATGATCATAATAATCTAAACAATGATCATAATAATGATCTAAACAATGATCTAAACAATGATCATAATAATGATCTAAACAATGATCATAATAATGATCTAAACAATGATCATAATAATGATCTAAACAATGATCTAAACAATGATCATAATAATGATCTAAACAATGATCTAAACAATGATCTAAACATAATAATGATCTAAACAATGATCATAATAATGATCTAAACAATGATCTAAACAATGATCTAAACAATGATCATAATAATGATCTAAACAATGATCATAATAATGATCTAAACAATGATCTAAACAATGATTATAATAATGATCTAAACGATGATCATAATAATGATCTAAACAATGATCTAAACAATGATCTAAACAATGATCATAATAATGATCTAAACAATGATCATAATAATGATCTAAACAATGATCTAAACAATGATCTAAACAATGATCTAAACAATGATCATAATAATGATCTAAAAATGATCTAATGATTATAATAATGATCTAAACAATGATCATAATAATGATCTAAACAATGATTATAATAATGATCTAAACAATGATCTAAACAATGATTATAATAATGATCTAAACAATGATCTAAACAATGATCTAAAAAATGATCATAATAATGATCTAAACAATGATCATAATAATGATCTAAACAATGATCTAAACAATGATCATAATAATGATCTAAACAATGATCATAATAATGATCTAAACAATGATCTAAACAATGATCATAATAATGATCTAAACAATGATCTAAACAAAGATCATAATAATGATCTAAACAATGATCTAAACAATGATCATAATAATTATCTAAACAATGATCTAAACAATGATCATAATAATGATCTAAACAATGATGATAATAATGATCTAAACAATGATCTAAACAATGATTATAATAATGATCTAAACAATGATCTAAACAATGATCTAAACAATGATCTAAACAATGATCATAACAATCTAAACAATGATCATAATAATGATCTAAAAATGATCTAAACCATGATCATAATAATGATCTAAACAATGATCTAAAAAATGATCTAAACAATGATCATAATAATGATCTAAACAATGATCTAAACAATGATCATATAATGATCTAAACAATGATCTAAACAATGCTCATAATAATGATCTAAACAATGATCTAAACAATGATTATAATAATGATCTAAACAACAACCATAATAATGATCTAAACAATGATTATAATAATGATCTAAACAATGATCTAAACAGTGATCGTAATAATGATCTAAACAATAATCATAATAATGATCTAAACAATGATCAAAATAATGATCTAAATAATGATCATAATAATGATCTAAACAATGATCTAAATAATGATCATAATAATGATCTAAACAATGATCTAAACAATGATCATAATAATGATCTAAACAATGATTATAATAATGATCTAAACAATGATCATAATAATGATCTAAACAATGATCTAAACAGTGATCATAATAATGATCTAAACAATGATCTAAACAATGATCATAATAATGATCTAAACAATGATCATAATAATGATCTAAACAATGATCTAAATAATGATCATAATAATGATCTAAACAATGATCTCATAATAATGATCTAAACAATGATCTAACAATGATCTAAACAATGATTATAATAATGATCTAAACAATGATCATAATAATGATCTAAACAATGATCTAAACAATTATCATAATAATGATCTAAACAATGATCATAATAATGATCTAAACAATGATCATAATAATGATCTAAACAATGATCTAAACAATGATCATAATAATGATCTAAACAATGATCTAAACAATGATCATAATAATGATCTAAACAATGATCTAAACAATGATCATAATAATGATCTAAACAATGATCTAAACAATGATCATAATAATGATCTAAACAATGATCTAAACAATGATTATAATAATGATCTAAACAATGATCATAATAATGATCTAAACAATGATCTAAACAATGATCATAATAATGATCTAAACAATGATCATAATAATGATCTAAACAATGATCATAATAATGATCTAAACAATGATCTAAACAATGATCTAAACAATGATCATAATAATGATCTAAACAATGATCTAAACAATGATCATAATAATGATCTAAACAATGATCATAATAATGATCTAAACAATGATCTAAACAATGATTATAATAATGATCTAAACAATGATCATAATAATGATCTAAACAATGATCTAAACAATGATCATAATAATGATCTAAACAATGATCATAATAATGATCTAAACAATGATCTAAACAATGATCATAATAATGATCTAAACAATGATCTAAACAATGATCATAATAATGATCTAAACAATGATCTAAACAATGATCATAATAATGATCTAAACAATGATCTAAACAATGATTATAATAATGATCTAAACAATGATCATAATAATGATCTAAACAATGATCTAAACAATGATCATAATAATGATCTAAACAATGATCATAATAATGATCTAAACAATGATCATAATAATGATCTAAACAATGATCATAATAATGATCTAAACAATGATCTAAAAATGATCATAATAATGATCTAAACAATGATCTAAATAATGATCATAATAATGATCTAAACAATGATCTAAACAATGATCATAATAATGATCTAAACAATGATCTAAACAATGATATAATAATGATCTAAACAATGATCATAATAATGATCTAAACAATGATCTAAACAATGATTATAATAATGATCTAAACAATGATCTAAACAATGATTATAATAATGATCTAAACAATGATCATAATAATGATCTAAACAATGATCTAAACAATGATCATAATAATGATCTAAACAATGATCTAAACAATGATTATAATAATGATCTAAACAATGATCATAATAATGATCTAAACAATGATCTAAACAATGATCATAATAATGATCTAAACAATGATCATAATAATGATCTAAACAATGATCTAAATAATGATCATAATAATGATCTAAACAATGATCTAAACAATGATCATAATAATGATCTAAACAATGATCTAAACAATGATCATAATAATGATCTAAAAAATGATCTAATAATTATAATAATGATCTAAACAATGATCTAAACAATGATCATAATAATGATCTAAACAATGATCATAATAATGATCATAATAATGATCTAAACAATGATCTAAACAATGATCATAATAATGATCTAAACAATGATCTAAACAATTATCTAAACAATGATTATAATAATGATGTAAACAATGATCTAAACAATGATCATAATAATGATCTAAACAATGATCTAAACATTGATCATAATAATGATCTAAACAATGATCTAAACAATGATTATAATAATGATCTAAACAATGATCATAATAATGATCTAAACAATGATCTAAACAATGATCTAAACAATGATCATAATAATCTAAACAATGATCATAATAATGATCTAAACAATGATCTAAACAATGATCATAATAATGATCTAAACAATGATCATAATAATGATCTAAACAATGATTATAATAATGATCTAAACAATGATCTAAACAATGATCATAATAATGATCTAAACAATGATCTAAACAATGATCATAATAATGATCTAAACAATGATCTACAATAATAATGATCTAAACAATGATCATAATAATGATCTAAACAATGATCTAAACAATGTTCTAAACAATGATCATAATAATGATCTAAACAATGATCATAATAATGATCTAAACAATGATCTAAACAATGATCATAATAATGATCTAAACAATGATCATAATAATGATCTAAACAATGATCTAAACAATGATCTAAACAATGATCTAAACAATGATCATAATAATGATCTAAAAATGATCTAATGATTATAATAATGATCTAAACAATGATCATAATAATGATCTAAACAATGATTATAATAATGATCTAAACAATGATCTAAACAATGATTATAATAATGATCTAAACAATGATCTAAACAATGATCTAAAAAATGATCATAATAATGATCTAAACAATGATCATAATAATGATCTAAACAATGATCTAAACAATGATCATATAATGATCTAAACAATGATCTAAACAATGCTCATAATAATGATCTAAACAATGATCTAAACAATGATTATAATAATGATCTAAACAACAACCATAATAATGATCTAAACAATGATTATAATAATGATCTAAACAATGATCTAAACAGTGATCGTAATAATGATCTAAACAATAATCATAATAATGATCTAAACAATGATCAAAATAATGATCTAAATAATGATCATAATAATGATCTAAACAATGATCTAAATAATGATCATAATAATGATCTAAACAATGATCTAAACAATGATCATAATAATGATCTAAACAATGATCATAATAATGATCTAAACAATGATCAAAACAATGATATAAACAATGATCTAAACAATGATCATAATAATGATCTAAACAATGATCAAAACAATGATCAAAACAATGATCTAAACAATGATCATAATAATGATCTAAACAATGATCTAAACAATGATCATAATAATGATCTAAACAATGATCTAAAAAATGATCAAAACAATGATCAAAACAATGATCTAAACAATGATCATAATAATGATAAACAATGATCTAAACAATGATCATAATAATGATCTAAACAATGATCATAATAATGATCTAAACAATGATCTAAACAATGATCATAATAATGATCTAAACAATGATCTAAACAAAGATCATAATAATGATCTAAACAATGATCTAAATAATGATCATAATAATGATCTAAACAATGATCTAAACAATGATCATAATAATGATATAAACAATGATCTAAACAATGATTATAATAATGATCTAAACAATGATCATAATAATGATCTAAACAATGATCTAAACAATGATCATAATAATGATCTAAAAAATGATCTAATAATTATAATAATGATCTAAACAATGATCATAATAATGATCTAAACAATGATCTAAACAATGATCTAAACAATGATCATAATAATGATCTAAACAATGATCTAAACAATTATCATAATAATGATCTAAACAATGATTATAATGATCTAAACAATGATCTAAACAATGATTATAATAATGATCTAAAAAATTATCTAAACAATGATCATAATAATGATCTAAACAATGATCTAAACAATGATCATAATAATGATCTAAACAATGATCATAATAATGATCTAAACAATGATCTAAACAATGATCATAATAATGATCTAAACAATGATCTAAACAATGATCATAATAATGATCTAAACAATGATCTAAACAATGATCATAATAATGATCTAAACAATGATCTAAACAATGATTATAATAATGATCTAAACAATGATCATAATAATGATCTAAACAATGATCTAAACAATTATCATAATAATGATCTAAACAATGATCATAATAATGATCTAAACAATGATCATAATAATGATCTAAACAATGATCATAATAATGATCTAAACAATGATCTAAACAATGATCATAATAATGATCTAAACAATGATCTAAACAATGATCATAATAATGATCTAAACAATGATCTAAACAATGATCATAATAATGATCTAAACAATGATCTAAACAATGATATAATAATGATCTAAACAATGATCATAATAATGATCTAAACAATGATCTAAACAATGATTATAATAATGATCTAAACAATGATCTAAACAATGATTATAATAATGATCTAAACAATGATCATAATAATGATCTAAACAATGATCTAAACAATTATCATAATAATGATCTAAACAATGATCTAAACAATGATTATAATAATGATCTAAACAATGATCATAATAATGATCTAAACAATGATCTAAACAATTATCATAATAATGATCTAAACAATGATCATAATAATGATCTAAACAATGATCTAAATAATGATCATAATAATGATCTAAACAATGATCTAAACAATGATCATAATAATGATCTAAACAATGATCTAAACAATGATCATAATAATGATCTAAAAAATGATCTAATAATTATAATAATGATCTAAACAATGATCTAAACAATGATCATAATAATGATCTAAACAATGATCATAATAATGATCATAATAATGATCTAAACAATGATCTAAACAATGATCATAATAATGATCTAAACAATGATCTAAACAATTATCTAAACAATGATTATAATAATGATGTAAACAATGATCTAAACAATGATCATAATAATGATCTAAACAATGATCTAAACATTGATCATAATAATGATCTAAACAATGATCTAAACAATGATTATAATAATGATCTAAACAATGATCATAATAATGATCTAAACAATGATCTAAACAATGATCTAAACAATGATCATAATAATCTAAACAATGATCATAATAATGATCTAAACAATGATCTAAACAATGATCATAATAATGATCTAAACAATGATCATAATAATGATCTAAACAATGATTATAATAATGATCTAAACAATGATCTAAACA
>JBBPBX010116853.1:0-10037 GCA_038048925.1 Garcialebias charrua
TCTGGTAGCTCAGTGGTCCTCAATGGTCTGGTTCTGGTAACTCAGTGGTCCTCAATGGTCTGGTTCTGGTAGCTCAGTGGTCTTCAATGGTCTGGTTCTGGTAGCTCAGTGGTCTTCAATGGTCTGGTTCTGGTAGCTCAGTGGTCTTCAATGGTCTGGTTCTGGTAGCTCAGTGGTCTTCAATGGTCTGGTTCTGGTAGCTCAGTGGTCTTCAATGGTCTGGTTCTGGTAGCTCAGTGGTCCTCAATGGTCTGGTTCTGGTAGCTCAGTGGTCTTCAATGGTCTGGTTCTGGTAGCTCAGTGGTCTTCAATGGTCTGGTTCTGGTAGCTCAGTGGTCCTCAATGGTCTGGTTCTGGTAGCTCAGTGGTCTTCAATGGTCTGGTTCTGGTAGCTCAGTGGTCTTCAATGGTCTGGTTCTGGTAGCTCAGTGGTCTTCAATGGTCTGGTTCTGGTTAGTGGAGTTCAGTGGTCCTCAGTGGTCTGGTTCTGGTAGCTCAGTGGTCCTCAATGGTCTGGTTCTGGTAGCTCAATGGTCTTGTTCTGGTTAGTGGAGTTCAGTGGTCCTCAATGGTCTGGTTCTGGTAGCTCAGTGGTCCTCAATGGTCGTGTTCTGGTAGCTCAGTGGTCTTCAATGGTCTGGTTCTGGTAGCTCAGTGGTCTTCAATGGTCTGGTTCTGGTAGCTCAGTGGTCTTCAATGGTCTGGTTCTGGTAGCTCAGTGGTCTTCAATGGTCTGGTTCTGGTAGCTCAGTGGTCCTCAATGGTCTGTTCTGGTAGCTCAGTGGTCCTCAATGGTCTGGTTCTGGTAACTCAGTGGTCCTCAATGGTCTGGTTCTGGTAACTCAGTGGTCCTCAATGGTCTGGTTCTGGTAACTCAGTGGTCTTCAATGGTCTGGTTCTGGTAGCTCAGTGGTCTTCAATGGTCTGGTTCTGGTAGCTCAGTGGTCTTCAATGGTCTTGTTCTGGTTAGTGTAGTTCAGTGGTCCTCAGTGGTCTGGTTCTGGTAACTCAGTGGTCCTCAATGGTCTGGTTCTGGTAACTCAGTGGTCCTCAATGGTCTGGTTCTGGTAACCCAGTGGTCTTCAATGGTCTTGTTCTGGTTAGTGTAGTTCAGTGGTCCTCAGTGGTCTGGTTCTGGTAGTTCAGTTGTCTTCAATGGTCTGGTTCTGGTAGTTCAGTGGTCGTCAATGGTCTGGTTCTGGTAGCTCAGTGGTCCTCAATGGTCTTGTTCTGGTTAGTGGAGTTCAGTGGTCCTCAATGGTCTGGTTCTGGTTAGTGGAGTTCAGTGGTCCTCAGTGGTCTGGTTCTGGTAGCTCAGTGGTCTTCAATGGTCTGGTTCTGGTAGCTCAGTGGTCTTCAATGGTCTGGTTCTGGTAGCTCAGTGGTCTTCAATGGTCTGGTTCTGGTAGCTCAGTGGTCTTCAATGGTCTGGTTCTGGTAGCTCAGTGGTCTTCAATGGTCTGGTTCTGGTAGCTCAGTGGTCCTCAATGGTCTGGTTCTGGTAGCTCAGTGGTCTTCAATGGTCTGGTTCTGGTAGCTCAGTGGTCTTCAATGGTCTGGTTCTGGTAGCTCAGTGGTCTTCAATGGTCTGGTTCTGGTAGCTCAGTGGTCCTCAATGGTCTGGTTCTGGTAGCTCAGTGGTCTTCAATGGTCTGGTTCTGGTAGCTCAGTGGTCCTCAATGGTCTGGTTCTGGTAGCTCAGTGGTCTTCAATGGTCTGGTTCTGGTAGCTCAGTGGTCTTCAATGGTCTGGTTCTGGTAGCTCAGTGGTCTTCAATGGTCTGGTTCTGGTAGCTCAGTGGTCTTCAATGGTCTGGTTCTGGTAGCTCAGTGGTCTTCAATGGTCTGGTTCTGGTAGCTCAGTGGTCTTCAATGGTCTGGTTCTGGTAGCTCAGTGGTCCTCAATGGTCTGGTTCTGGTAGCTCAGTGGTCTTCAATGGTCTGGTTCTGGTAGCTCAGTGGTCTTCAATGGTCTGGTTCTGGTAGCTCAGTGGTCCTCAATGGTCTGGTTCTGGTAGCTCAGTGGTCTTCAATGGTCTGGTTCTGGTAGCTCAGTGGTCCTCATGGTCTGGTTCTGGTAGCTCAGTGGTCTTCAATGGTCTGGTTCTGGTAGCTCAGTGGTCTTCAATGGTCTGGTTCTGGTAGCTCAGTGGTCTTCAATGGTCTGGTTCTGGTAGCTCAGTGGTCTTCAATGGTCTGGTTCTGGTAGCTCAGTGGTCTTCAATGGTCTGGTTCTGGTAGCTCAGTGGTCTTCAATGGTCTTGTTCTGGTAGCTCAGTGGTCTTCAATGGTCTGGTTCTGGTAGCTCAGTGGTCTTCAATGGTCTTGTTCTGGTAGCTCAGTGGTCCTCAATGGTCTGGTTCTGGTAGCTCAGTGGTCCTCAATGGTCGTGTTCTGGTAGCTCAGTGGTCCTCAATGGTCTGGTTCTGGTAGCTCAGTGGTCTTCAATGGTCTTGTTCTGGTTAGTGGAGTTCAGTGGTCCTCAGTGGTCTGGTTCTGGTAGCTCAGTGGTCTTCAATGGTCTTGTTCTGGTTAGTGTAGTTCAGTGGTCCTCAATGGTCTGGTTCTGGTAGCTCAGTGGTCTTCAATGGTCTTGTTCTGGTTAGTGGAGTTCAGTGGTCCTCAGTGGTCTGGTTCTGGTAGCTCAGTGGTCCTCAATGGTCTGGTTCTGGTAGCTCAGTGGTCCTCAATGGTCTTGTTCTGGTTAGAGCTCAGTGGTCCTCAGTGGTCTGGTTCTGGTAGCTCAGTGGTCCTCAATGGTCTGGTTCTGGTAGCTCAGTGGTCTTCAATGGTCTGGTTCTGGTAGCTCAGTGGTCTTCAATGGTCTGGTTCTGGTAGCTCAGTGGTCTTCAATGGTCTGGTTCTGGTAGCTCAGTGGTCTTCAATGGTCTGGTTCTGGTAGCTCAGTGGTCTTCAATGGTCTGGTTCTGGTAGCTCAGTGGTCTTCAATGGTCTGGTTCTGGTAGCTCAGTGGTCTTCAATGGTCTGGTTCTGGTAGCTCAGTGGTCTTCAATGGTCTGGTTCTGGTAGCTCAGTGGTCTTCAATGGTCTGGTTCTGGTAGCTCAGTGGTCTTCAATGGTCTGGTTCTGGTAGCTCAGTGGTCCTCAATGGTCTGGTTCTGGTAGCTCAGTGGTCTTCAATGGTCTGGTTCTGGTAGCTCAGTGGTCTTCAATGGTCTGGTTCTGGTAGCTCAGTGGTCCTCAGTGGTCTGGTTCTGGTAGCTCAGTGGTCTTCAATGGTCTGGTTCTGGTAGCTCAGTGGTCTTCAATGGTCTGGTTCTGGTAGCTCAGTGGTCTTCAATGGTCTGGTTCTGGTAGCTCAGTGGTCTTCAATGGTCTTGTTCTGGTTAGTGGAGTTCAGTGGTCCTCAGTGGTCTGGTTCTGGTAGCTCAGTGGTCTTCAATGGTCTTGTTCTGGTTAGTGTAGTTCAGTGGTCCTCAATGGTCTGGTTCTGGTAGCTCAGTGGTCTTCAATGGTCTTGTTCTGGTTAGTGGAGTTCAGTGGTCCTCAGTGGTCTGGTTCTGGTAGCTCAGTGGTCTTCAATGGTCTGGTTCTGGTAGCTCAGTGGTCCTCAATGGTCTGGTTCTGGTAGCTCAGTGGTCCTCAGTGGTCTGGTTCTGGTAGCTCAGTGGTCTTCAATGGTCTGGTTCTGGTAGCTCAGTGGTCCTCAATGGTCTGGTTCTGGTAGCTCAGTGGTCTTCAATGGTCTGGTTCTGGTAGCTCAGTGGTCTTCAATGGTCTTGTTCTGGTTAGTGGAGTTCAGTGGTCCTCAGTGGTCTGGTTCTGGTAGCTCAGTGGTCCTCACTGGTCTAGTTTTGATTGCTGGACTTTAGTGGCCTGGTTCTGGTCTGGATGTCTCAGAGTGGGATTATCCAGATTTTAGGTAAATTATGAAGTCATCAGTTGGAAGTCAATCATTCCTGAAATTTCAGGTCATGGGTCTTACTCTGACTCTGGTCTCTGTTTTGTTTTGTTTTTTTCTGCAGGCCCATGAGGTTCTGGATGATGTCTCGACCCGCTTCACCTCCCCCTCCCTGCTTATGGCCACTGTGGGTCAAAGGGTGCTCAGCTGGCTGGACGACGGGTTCGGATGCACCATCCCTGAGCGGGTGGCGGCACTGTGGACCGAAGAGGGGATCAGGAACAGCCTTGAGATCTTACAGGTCAGTTTGGACCAGAATTAACCTTTTTACGGTTGTGCAGGTGTCAGATCCTACTGCAGGTGGGCCTCCACGGTTCTGTTGGTGAAAAAGGAGAACCTTCACTGACACAACCCATGAAACTCAGAACATCATCAAACTATCAATATTTAGATTCAAACATTTGAACAGTTTGACAAGATCAAATACCATACCATACCATTTTATTTATAGAGCACTTAAAACAGCGACAAGGCCAACCAAAGTGTTGTATAAACAGAAAAACAGGCAACACATAAAGCAACATACAAAATGAAGTTAAATCAGAATATAGGTATAAAAACGTTGCGGATAATAAATATAACTAACCTGTGTGAAGCACACGGGTTCAAACACAGATCATCTGGTGTTGAAAGTTACGGAATAGTTGTAAGTTTTTAAATGTGATTTGAAGACTGAGAGGGAGGGGGCCTGTCTGACAAGCAGAGGTAACTCGTTCCAAAGTCTTGGGCCTGCTACAAAACTCTAGACAGAAGTTCCAAGACCGATGTCTCCTGTCTCATGGAACTGAGTAGGACCTGCATGGTCTCCTCTGCTATTTTAAAAACCTGGTCTAGTTCAGACTGGTTGGGTCTAGTAGTGGTACTGCATGTCCAAATGATGTTCTGCATTCTGGTCCTGGTCCTGGACCTGAGATAAACCGATCAGTATCCATCTTGTCCCCCGGTGAAGAACCAGAACCGAGGCTGCGTTAAACAGAACCTCCGCCCGCTCGCTCGAGCTGAGAGTGACGTAACTGGCTGCGTTCCAACCCGTGCAGCACTGTTTAACGCCAGATCGATCACAAATAAAACTTTTATATTAAGTGATTTGATCTCAACTCATCGTCTGGATCTGTTTTTGATCACTGAAACTTGGCAAAAAGCTGGAGACAATAGCCGTGTTTCCATCAAGGTTTCTAGATGCGCATTTTGAAGTATCGCAGCAGAAAAGCTTAATGGAAACGGCAAAATCCGAATTTACTTCCTCAAATTCGCCAAAAAGTTGATACGCTCGCTTGAGGTGGTTTTTGGGATCTTCGAAAATGAGCAGATGCGCAAAACGACAGATGGAAACAGATTTTCCGACTCAGTTCTGCCGTAGCGAACATTCACGTCATGTGACTGATCAGCTGTTTCCGCTCCGGACAACATGTAACATCGCTAAAACTAGTTGGCATGACAGAATAAATACAACTTGCCCGATAGCAACACGTACCTGAAATATTCTCTCCATTTTGACGAGATGTGTGGCCGGGTTCTGTTTTCAACCGCTACTTCCTGTTTACTGTAGACATGCGCAGTGCTGACGTCTGACGTAATGACGCTGACGTCTGACGTAATGACGCTGTGCGTGGCCCGGTAGATGCGATTCAAGCCAGTTGATGGAAACACTTCTGCTTCGCATTAATTTGTATTTACATATTTGCGAGATTTCAAAAATTAGCTCAAAATTCGAAATGAAAATGGATGGAAACACGGTTAGTAGCTGCTTCTCTGAGCTTCTCCCAAATGGCTATTCTTATCTGACCGCTCCGCGTGGGGCTGGAAGAGGGGGAGGGCTCGCTGCAGTCTTCAGTGATGCATTCAAGTACCGCTTGTTGCCTCAGAAAAATTACAACAGTTTTGAAAGCATGTTTTTTGTGCTGGAATCTGCTAAACCTCTTCTGTGTGGCCTCTTTTATCGGCCCCCACAATACAATAAAAACTTTCTCAGTGAGTTTTCAGAACTACTGGCTGACCTGCTGCCAAAGTTTGACTCTTGGCTTTTCTGTGGAGACTTCAACGCACACACCTGCTGCCCAAGTAATCAGCTTGGATGTGAGTTTCAGGACCTCCTGGACTCTTTTAACCTGTCACAGTCGGTCTCGGGGGCCACACACAGTCAGGGTCATACACTGGATTTAATTATCTCCCACGGCCTTCAAATACCTGCTGTGGAGATCCTGGACACCTGTATTTCAGACCATTTTCCCATATTATTTGAATTTTTCACCTCTCCTGCACCGAAGGCTATTCTCCCAGCACGTCTCTGCCGCTCCATCACCCCATCCACCCCAAGTCAGTTCACTGATGCCTTTAAGAGCACTGAATTTTGCTCTGCTGTCAGCCTGGACCCATCTCTACATCCTGAGGACTTCATCACCTCCTTCCATCACACCTGCACAACGATCTTGGACTCCATCGCTCCTCTCAAACAGGCATCTTCAAAAAACAGACCATCACCATGGCTCAACGAAACGACGCGAGCTCTTCGACAACGTTGCAGAAAAGCAGAGCGAATATGGAAGCGCGACCGGCTTCATGTATCTCAGGGAATACTGAGAGACTGTCTCTGTGATTATCAAAATGCTGTGAAGCAGGCCAAATCACAGTACCTCTCCAATTTAATCTCCACCAGCTCCAACCGGCCGAGGACGCTTTTCAGCACACTCCAGTCTGTCATCAACCCATCTGTCAATGTTCTGAAAACTGCCACACAGTCTACCTGCGATGACTTTCAGAGCTATTTTGTCAACAAAATAGACTCTATCAGGCAGAACATTGGCCCTCATTCACGAAAATGTTCGTATTTTTATCCTAAATTTCTCCTACTTTTGTTCGTACGAAGCGTTCGTACGAACATGCCACGTCAGATTCAACAAAGTCTTCTATCCTGAGGAAACGTGTGTAAATGGGTTGCGTAAATTTAATGAATCCCACCTGTTCTAAACAGCTGCGCGTGCACGCCGAGGGGTTATTTACATAATTCCCACCCCTCAAAACACCATATAAGGCCACGTTTCCTGCCTTCTGACAGCAGGAAGTGTCCATTCATTCAAACTCAAGAAGTAAAAGGAGGAACTTCACGCGTTCGGAGATCTGCTCTCAGTCGCGCTGTGGCTACCCCCCCCCCCCCCGCAAGTGTCGGATGGTCAAATATCTTTAATTTTAGTGTACTGTGTTACATTATAGTTTCACTTATTCAGAAGAGCCGTGGCGCACCGCTACCCCCCACCCCCCCGCAAGTGTCGGATGTGTTTTTGAACAGAAGCATTTTAAAATGTCTCGAAACTACAGTTAACATCATATTAATATTGTAGTGCATATGTTTTGTCTCCCGTGGGTCGTACAGTATCAGAAATCAAGAATAAATGGTTTGATCTGAAAATGGCTTCAAACAAACGTCTCGCCGCAGCACGGACAGGAGGAATAGTCTGCATTACCGAGATGGATGGACAATAAATGCCACGCTGCAAGACGCGTGCCAACATGTTTTGCAGCACAAATGATCATGCGCGCACCTCCTGGTCAGCGCGCAACCACATTCTGCAGGTTATATTTCGAATCAGATATAATAATCAATTGCTCCGATGGTGTTTGGCACAAGATCAGTCTTAATTCGTACTTGTTCTGCGGCGGTGTATGGGGATTTTATGTACCTGGGTGTTAATATGAGGAGGGCTTTGATGACCAAGGGGAGCGCACGACTCACTGAAGCCTGCGCGACACACCAGACAAATTAAACTTAAAATTATAATTCTAATTCAAACAGAATAACCTATTGTCAAGAATAATTATGGTGCGTGATTTTTTTAAACCCAAAATATTTTCTAAATAACGAAATATGAAGTTATTCGTGGAGAAGATCCGTCTGGATGACAGCAGACTGACGCTCCTAAATTATACGACAGGTCCGGACCACTCGTAAATTTTGTTCGTATCTGAAAAAATCCTAGGATACGAAAACATTGTTGAATGCCGCAAATGATCCTAAATCACTCGTACGCACAGTTTAAGAACAAATCTGTGCATACGAACGGTTCGTGAATGAGGGCCATTGTCAGTCCATCCAACACTGTCCAGTCATGTGCGTCTGCAATTACCACTGCTGTTTTTGACAAGTTCGACCTGGTTTCACTGCCTAACCTCACCAAGGTGGTTCAGCAGATGAAACCAACTAACTGTTCTCTGGACATCATTCCCTCTAAAATGTTCAAACAATCCTTTGATGTAATTGGTCCTTGTGTTTTGTCATTCATTAACAGCTGTCTATCTTCAGGTTTTGTGCCATCTGCTTTCAAACATGCTGTGGTCAGGCCTCTTCTCAAAAAACCAGGCCTAGATCCTACAGCTCTCTCTAATTTCAGACCAGTTTCACATCTGTCATTTCTATCAAAGGTCCTAGAAAAGATTGTTTTTATTCAACTTCAATCTTTTCTAGAACTCAACAACCTGTTTGAAAAATTTCAGTCAGGTTTTCGAGCTCGTCACAGCACTGAATCTGCACTGCTCAAAGTACAGAATGACATTCTTCTGTCCCTGGATGCAAAAAACCCTGCACTGCTGGTGATGTTAGACCTCTCAGCAGCTTTTGACACCGTCGACCATCAGGTACTAATCAACCGCTTGTCTCAGCAGGTTGGCCTCCAGGGAGCTGTGCTTGAGTGGTTCAAATCTTACCTGTCTGGGAGAACTTTTTCTGTCATGATAGGCGATCTGTCCTCCTCTTCATCAACCCCTCTGACCTCTGGCGTACCACAGGGATCTATTCTAGGGCCAGTCCTCTTCTCTCTTTACATGCTGCCATTAGGATCAATCATTGCACGTCATAACCTGTCTTTTCACATGTATGCAGACGATTTACAAATCTATCTGCCAGTCACTCCCAACCCCTCACTCAGTTCAAACACTCTTGTCAACTGCTTAAATGACATTAAGCACTGGCTCTCTCAAAACTTCCTCCACCTAAACACAGATAAAACTGAATGCATTTTATTTGGTGCACCTGATGACACCAGCAACATCCTTCCCAGTCCCAGTGTTGGTTTTCCCCTCCCCCACTTCAACCCGGTGGTCAGAAATCTTGGAGTGCAGCTTGACTCCAACTTAAAGTTTGATAAACAGATCAGTTCTGTTGTCAAGACCAGCTTTTTCCAGCTCCGTCTGCTCTCTAAAGTCAAGTCATTTCTCAGCCGTGGTGATCTGGAGAAGGCCATCCATGCCTTTGTGACCTCCAGACTTGATTATTGTAATGCTTTGTATGTTGGTATTAATCAATCCTCCATCTCCCGTTTACAGCTTGTACAGAACTCTGCCGCGCGCTTTTTGACCAACACACGAAAATATGAACACATCACTCCTGTCCTGTCCTCTCTACACTGGCTCCCGGTTCAGTTCAGGATACAGTTCAAGCTGCTCCTGTTTGTTTTCAAAGCTCTGAATGGACTTGCTCCTCTGTACATCTCAGAACTTTTGAAAGCCCATCAGCCCGGCAGAGATTTACGATCTGCCAGTCAACACCTGCTGGAGGTGCCTCGCTCAAGGTACAAACAATGGGGAGACCGGTCATTTTCTGTTGCCGGCCCAAAAGCCTGGAACAGTCTCCCCCTTGAGCTGCGTGCCACCTCTGATCTGACTCTGTTCAAAACCAGACTGAAGACCCACTTGTTCAAAAAAGCTTTCAGTGTGTAACTTTTATTACTTTTGGTATTTTAGTATGTAGCATTTTTATTTCCATTGCCTTCTTTTATTGCTGTTGTTTCTTATTCTATTTTCATTGATTTATTGTTCCAGTTTATTCATCTTTTTATCCTGTTAAGCACCTTGGTCAATGCAAGGCATTGTAGGAAGGTGCTATACAAATAAAGTTTTTATTATTATTATTATTATAAACCCATCACACTGAAGAGAAGCTCTGGTCTGATTCCATAAACATTTCATACAAACACCTTAACCTCCTGTTGCTGCTTAGTAATCCAGGTTGATGAATCTAACAAAGTGATGTCAGCTCCTTTGGACAAACTCTTCTTTGTTGAAACATTTTGTCTTTTATTCAAAAGAGTTCTTCAGTCTGAGGAGCTGCAACAAACTCAGTCATA
>JBBPBX010116855.1:0-10037 GCA_038048925.1 Garcialebias charrua
ATATATATATATATATATATTATATGTGTGTGTCAAAAGTTACAGAGTAAATGGGGAAATCTAATTAATTAGTTAATACTTCCCTTTGGTTGTTTGAGCAATATTACTTTCACAATTTTAATTAATTGTTTGCTGTATAAATTTATTACCTGGAAGCCATTGTGACTCATAAAATTACTTGTTGAATCGTGCAAAACTGGAAGAATAATGTTAAAGAACATAAAGTGATTCATTTCAGACATGCCTTTTTTTTTAAACAAATCATTTGTATATTTCCTGATGTGTTATTACATTTTTGTTGTATGTTTGTAGCTATTACACTGTGTCTTTGCTCTATTTTGAGTGGGAATGAACCATTTCTTGTTTAAACATATCTGTAGTTTATATAGATGTTATTTTAAATTTTATTCATTTCTTTTTGTTACTGCATAATTCCATATCTTCAGATGTGGCCTACCCTGTACAGACATATCTACCTTTCATTGCCCATACTTTTGTTAACCATTGACAGAAGGGACAGGTTTCTGAATCATTTGGTAAAACCAGTGGTGGGCAACGCTAATCCAAAAATTAGTTCCGCTATTTCTAAAGCACTAATTAATTTATTTAGGTCCGCAATTTCAAAAGCACTAATGTCTTATGAAAATTAGGGGAAGCTAATTCTAATCCGCTAATTAAATTCAACAATTGGTAGCAGCAAGTTATGCAATATTTGCACTACACTGCCAACTAGCGGTGCATGAACTGTTATACAGTAAGTTGTTTGAGTTTCAGAGTATTTAGTTTGGTTCTCTTCAACAGGTTTCACAAGGACAAAATGTACCCATTCCAAAGTCTGTTAGCTAAACTGCTGACATATTTGGCTGTTTTTTTTTTCTTCTTTTGTTACTTTTAGTACCACTAGATCGCATGTGTCAAACTCAAGGCCCGTGGGCCAAATCCGGCCTACCATAACCGTTTCTGTGGCTCTCTACACCCTAGAACTTCAAGATAACAGTTGTAAGCATGTTGCTCTCAGGTGATGGGTCCCCATCCCTACACTCCCTGGTCTCTCTGTTAATTGTCTTGCTTATCTCCTCCATTTTGTTGTCCAGGTGTTTGTGATTGTCATGCTGTGTGTTCATGTACCTGTATATAAAGTCAGGGATTTTTTAATTGATAAAGCTCTGTATATGTTGTATAACACAATCATTGTTCCACATTTAATCTATTGTATTGAGGTTTGGGGAAAAGCGTGCAAAACAATTACAAAGCCTGTTTTTATTTTACAAAAGAGAGCTGTAAGAGTAATCACCAGAAAACATTTCAGTCACCCATCAAACACCTTGTTTCTTCAGCTAAATTTATTGAAATTCCAGGAATTGGTAGAATATAGTATTTTATACCATACCATACCATACCATTTTATTTATAAAGCACTTTAAACAGGAACAAGTCCACACCAAAGTGCTGGACAAACAAACACGCAACAGGCAACACATACAATGAAGTACAACACGAAAAACATAAAAACATTGCAGATCATAAATCAAACGATCCAGTACAAATCAGCTGGCATTGAAAGCGATGGAGTAGTAGTGAGTTTTTAACCGGGATTTGAAAACCGAGAGGGAGGGGGCCTGTTTGATGAGCAGCGGTAACTCGTTCCAGAGTCTTGGGCCTGCTACAGAGAACGCCCTGTCACCCCTGCGCTTAAGGCGAGTTTCTGGAACTATCAAGAGCACCTGATCCTCTGACCTCAAAGCACGTGGAGGGACATATGGGTGTATCAGATCTGAGAGATAGGCGGGGGCGAGACTGTTCAGCGATTTGTAGACATACATGAGAATTTTGAATTGGATTCGAAGATGAACCGGTAGCCAGTGAAGGGAGGCCAAGACTGGTGTAATGTGCTCTCTTTTGCGTGTGCTGGTTAAAAATCGGGCAGCTGCGTTCTGAACCAGTTGTAATCGTGCAATGGTGGCTTGACTGACGCCAAACAGAAGTGAATTGCAGTAATCAAGCCTAGATGTAATGAATGCGTGAATCACTGTCTCCAGGTGCTTTTTGGATAATATGGGCTTCAGCTTAGACAGACGCCTCAGCTGGAAAAAACAGGATTTGACGATCATGTTTACATGACTGTTGAGTTTCATGGCAGGATCCATTATCACTCCCAGATTTGTGACTTTTTGTTTTTCGGACAGGGGTAGAGCAGACAGGTCAATGCAGTGGTTTGAGGTTGTGTCATTGGGAAGGAACAATATGGCAATTTATCAGTTATGTATAGGGCTCATAATAACACATTACCTTTAAATATCCAAAGAAATTTAGACAAAGTTATTACAATCTTAAAGGGACAGATATTCATCAAACCACAATTCAGAACCAGCTTAAAGGGACGGTCTACCTCAATTCAGGGAGTTGGATTGTGGAATGTTCTGGAGAGTGATGTTAAAAATGCAAAATCAATTCATTCATTCATTCATTCAACCTTTATTTATACAGGCTAGCCTCGTTGAGTCACGGGGACTCATTTACAAGAGGGACCTGTCTCACTCACACCAAACAACCATCCACTCTCACACTCACACCTAGGGTCAATTTAGAGTCACCAATCAGCCTAACAAGCATGTTTTTTGGTCTGTGGGAGGAAACCGGAGTACCCGGAGGAAACCCACGCATGCACGGGGAGAACATGCAAACTCCACCCAGAAAGGCCCCGGACCGGGATTTGAACCGGCAACCTTCTCGCTGAGAGGCAGCAGCTCTACCAGTTGTGCCACCGTGCTGCCCAATGTATACATTTAAGAAAAAGGTCAAAAAGGACTTGCTCAAAAACTATATATGATGTAGCTTAGTGTGTTTGTGTATTACAGTTAGAAAAATTAAGTAGAGTTATTCATTTTGTGATGTAGTTTGAAGGTTATCATTGGTTGAACAAACTGTGAAATAAATAAGGGGCAGATATAATAAGATTTCATCTTCTTTCTGCTCCTTTCATTTTATCCTACTTGTATTCTTGTATCTGATGAAACTGTTTTGTATTGTTCTTTTAAAATGAATGAATAAACATCAAATCAAATCAACGGCCCAGTCAGAGTCCAGAACCTGAACCTGAAACCTTCAGAGAGCTGAGCAGAAACCTCAAAGAACTGAAGCAACAATGGAAAGAAGAGTGGGTCAGAACTCCTCCAGAACCAGGAGAGAGACTGATGAAGTCCTGCAGAGAACCACAGAGGGTTCTGCTGCTGAAGGAGGTTCTGTTGGGTCAGAGGCACAAGCTGAGGTTAAATTTTAATGATTTTAGAACTTGTTAAAGATCATCCATCCAGCTAACTGTCTATCCATCCATCCATTCAGCTAAAAGTCTATTCATCCTTGTATCTGATGAAACTGTTTTGTATTGTTCTTTTAAAATGAATGAATGAACATCAAATCAAATCAAAAATAAGTCTGTATCTCTGTGTTTATCATTGTCCTGGCATTGTCTCCTGTTGCCTCTGTCTCCTGAGTTCCTTGTGATTCCCTGAGTATGTAAGTTTGCTGCCCTGCGGACGCCATTTTGAAGAGTCCTAATGGTGAACTACTTTTTTAAATCCAGCAGATTTGACCATTTCGTGAAACTCTCAAGCTCAGAAAAACTTGTGCTATAACGTCAGCTATGAAATATATTTTTTCTCAGCAAAGAAATAATTGTTTTACCGTGTTTTGTTGTAAAATCCTGGCTTCTTTGGCCGTCGCGGACGCCATTTTGAAGAGTGCTAATGTGGCGAAATTCTATTTTTAAATCCAGACGCGTCGCGTAGGCCCTGAGAAACATCCATAAGTTCACCCTCCATGTTAAAAAGTCTTCGTCTGACTCTTCGAAAACAAGCAATAAGGCTCCAGAGTAACACACTGGCTGCTAACTGATAGAGAGAGCACACACCAAGAGACTGAGGGGGACGCTTTTTTGTCACGGACCACATCCGGCGCTGCTCGTAAATACGTTATTTCGTTTTTACTGATAGATAATTAGTTATTAGCGGTACTGCATTTTAAATAAAAATAGCATAAATCCGCTTATGAATTATAAAACTTAGTCAATCCGCTGTAAAGCTAACAGATTATTTAGCTACGCTATAAGCGGATTAGCGCAATAGCGCTACCTAGCGGTGGAGGCCCACCACTGGATAAAACACACTATGACTGTCAACATGGTGTCCAGCTGTGCATCAGCACAGACTCCTGTCCAGCCACCAGATGCCAACTTGCAGGGAACACAGACTCCTGTCCAGTCACCAGATGCCAACTTGCAGGGAACACAGCCACCTGTCTGCTCAGAAGACATAATCACATGTTTCTCCACAGTATGCTCTCTACTTTGTGATGGAAGTGCCATTTGATTTCACGGAAGTAAAGAAACAGATGAGAGTGCATACTCTGATTGCATACCTGGACACTGCCCTGAATGTCAGTACTGAATGCAAGGAGAATATATTAGTTGTTTTACACTGTTGTTCACACATTTCAGTTGTCACATGTAGTGGGCATGACCGTGTCCACTTTGATACACCTGTGTATTTTTGAACTGTTCCAGAGATGACCTTTACTGACCTCTCAGTAAAGCAAGACATTTACTACAAATTATTCCATTAGTTGTAATCTGAGAACATAGTCACCAAAAGAGACTATTTCTATCTTTGATTTTATTCTAATGTAATCAAAAGAATAACTTTTGTCATTTTCATGATGTGTGCTTTTAAGCTGTGTTATTCTGTAAAAGCATTACTGTGTCACTTCTGCACTAACGATGTATTCACAAATTGTGTGAAAGTTGAGGGCTCGGGTCAGAGAGGCCCGACCGTTTTGTTTAGAAATAAGAAGACAGTTAATCCGTTGTTTGCATGAGAATGACTCCAGCATTCTCTGTCTTTTCCTAAACAATCTCCCTCTGCTGAATTTCACCTTGAATCGTGATAACAAGTGAACTGCTCGACTGTTTTCCTTTTGAACCAATGGAAAAGAGACAAGTTTCTCTCATCTCGGATCCTTCCTTAAAGTTCTAAGCTGTTGCTGGAACTGATTAGTCTGCTGGGAACTTCAAAGAGATGTGAACTTTCCCAAAGAGCTGGATGGACGTTTAGTCACACGCTAAGGGCACGTCATCCAGTTAAGGACTAATAACATGCTGTTATAGTCCACTTAGAACGAGCGTAAGCTCAAAACTTTGTTTATTCCTTTCTGGAATAAGTTATCTTGAGCCAAAAAACCACGACTGCCACGGCTTCTGCCGACGAAAGCAAGTATCACCGACACTGACAAGATAAACACGTGTGGAGTCCAGCTTGGACTTGCGGGACCGACGACTCGTCAGTCCAAGGCTGATCACAGCTCTTTACCAGAACCGAGGCGGACGTCTTAAGGTAAAGGAGCAGCTGTTTGCTTACTGGAGGTGTGATGATATCTTAGCTGGACGCGTATGGAAGAGTGTCATCTGGTTTTATAAATGCAAGATAAACTTCCTCTCTTAACCTCCCAATTCTTCTTAAATCTTTCCTTATCTCCATTTCTAAGCTGGAAACTATATTTAAGCTAAAGAGCCCTCAGACTAAATATGTTAACATCCAGTATTTATGTCTGTTGTGTTGTAATTTAACTGTGCTGACGTGTTAAATTGAAAGAAAGTGAAATCATGTCAATCAAGTGTAATGGTGTTAATTTAGTTGATTTATTTTAAATAAATGGTAGTGTCTTTGACATATCAAACTAAGTTAACGTCTCTGTCACTTAATGGCTTTATTTATTTATCCATCATAAAGATCACAGAAATATTGGGTAAACTGAAAAAGAAAAGAATCCGTGAAATTACTATTCAATCTGAATAAGTAAATTAATTAAGGATAAAGAGGTCAGCTTAATACTGACCCCTGCTAAAATCCTTTACATCTGGGTGGCACCGTATATGTGTAAAGACACAATATATGGTTACCCTCATGTTTACTTCATCTGGTGGCACCGTACCGGTTTCTGAAAGTTTATTGATAAATCTGTGGTCTCTCATGAACTGTAACGTCATGTTTGCATAATAGGATCCGAGTTTTAAACTCTGAGGATAATAATTTTGGCTGGAAGTGTTCAAGACAGGCAGATTCTGCATGTTTTTATCATTTGAAGCTGAGAAATTGTTATTCGTTCAACTCTTTAACACGCTGTTGGAAGCTTTTAGGTGAGGTCTTGTCAGCCCGTGGTCTGTGGGGGTTCTGGTTCCGGTCCAGTTCACACAGACTACTGTACAAAGCTTTGTTGACCGCCGAGTCAAATTGCCTGAAAGGCTGTTATTGACATCAACAAGATTGCTGTGCTGGTATTTTACATGTTAGAGCAGGTCAAAGAAGCATATTACTGTTAGAACGTTGTCGGATAGTGGTTCTGAAACCCGAATTCTGCTCCTTTAAAGTGGACGGAACCGACCTGAACGCGGCTCCGAGGGAGTCCGTGTCGTGTTACAGTTGACGTGCTGGTTACTGAGCGTAGCTAAGTTGTGCCTGTTTTAAATGTGATTGCCATGTTTCGGAATTTTGGAAAGTTAATTTGAAGCGTTTGAGTTGTGTATAGAGTCTATAGAATTGGGTTCTGCTGTGCTAAGCTAACGTTACAGCGACGTGTCCTACACGTTTGTTTATGAGCTGTGATTGGATAAAAAGAGAGTCGTGATCTGTCAATCACGCCTCGTATCTGTAAAGCGCTGATTCGCTGAGGTGGGGGATGCACGCCGTTGCGACCAGCCCACTTTGTCGTCATTTCCGGCACTGCATTGGTCGACGGTAAGAAAACTACATTCACCATGGATGCTTGGGAATAGTACTACAAGCGCTGTGATTGATTGGTTGACGTCACGTATCTTTGTAGCGAGCTCCGCCTCACTCAAGTACGAGAGCTGGTGACGCGCTGCATCGACCCGCCTATTTTTGTCGTCATTTCCAGGTGCACTTTGGGTGACAAGCGGTTCACACTCACAGGACAAACGGAGATTTCACTGAGAGTTTAAAAACTCATTTGAAGCCATCTGAAGACACCAAGATGGCCGCGCTCAGTGCAGCCGCAGCTTCACAAGTTCCCGGATCATCTCTAGTTTTTAGTAATTTTAATAATGTTTTTGTACCTGACTCTACGCATTTTTTGCGGGTGAATTACAGCCGAACTGATCTGTTAAGAATCGGAACGGATTTACCACAGGGCACAGCTGAAATCAGCAACGAACTCAAATCAGAACTCGGAAGATTGGAGCTGCTAAAAACGTCCTTCTGGAAGCAGATGCGCTCCGGGGGAAAGAAAAGGAAGCGGTGCTCTCGTGGAAAGAAGAGGGGTTGCCGTGCAGGAATTATGACGAGACTGCGGGCAGACGCTAAAACCGGTAAACCCCCGATGCCGGCTCTTTTTCTGTCTAACGTTCGCTCGCTCGACAACAAAATGGATCTACTTCGTTTGAGGGTGACCACGTCGGAGGAGATGAGAAGATGCTCCGTGCTTTGTCTTACGGAAACTTGGATCTCTGAGGAAACTCCAGACTCTGTTTACGAGCTGGACGACAGGCTCTTTTTCAGAACAGACCGGTGCACCGAGACTACGGGGAAAACGCGAGGCGGCGGTGTTTGTATTTACGTACACAAAGATTGGTGCACGAACTGTGCTGTGATAAAAAGAGCTTGTTCAGCTGCCGTGGAGTTGATCACAGTAAGGTGTCGCCCGCACTATATGCCACGTGACTATTCAGTGATCTTAATCAGCGTTATTTACATAGCCCCTGATGCTAATGCTAATGACGCCCAGGGAGAAATTCATGACTTACTCACCTCGCTGCAGTGTAAATATCCTGAGGGGCTTTTCATTGTTTGCGGGGACGTCAATCACGTTGATCTTCAAGTCTCCCTCCCAGCCTTCAATAAGAACGTCTTCACAGCTACGAGAGGAGATAAAACGCTCGACCAAGTCTTCACAAATGTAAAGGGGGCATACACGGCGAAGACACGCCCACCGCTCGGAGCTTCCGACCACGACTCTCTGATTCTGGCCCCAAGAGAACTCCCCCCACTCAGGCGCTCAAAGCCGGAACAAAGAGAAATAACAATCTGGCCTCAAGATAGTTCCCCCATGTTGAGAGACTGTTTTGAGAGGACAAACTGGTCTGTTTTCAGAGAAGCAGCCACTGATGGAAGTTCAGTGGACATGGAACTGTACGCTTCCTCAGTCCTGGGTTACATCAGTACATGCTCTGAAAATGTATCCATAAAAAAATATGTGAAATCCTACCCGAACCGGAAACCCTGGTTAAATAAAGAAGTTCACGCCTTGCTAGCAGCCAGAGACACTGCATTCAAGTCAGGAGATAAAGTGGAGCTGAGAAAGAGCAGGAATGAACTGAAGGATGGCATTAAGAAGGCCAAGGCCACGTATGCACAGAGGATCGAGGGACAGTTCACCTCACAAGACCCACGGAGCATGTGGAAGGGTATTAAATGCATAACAGATTACAAAGGCAAAAACAAACAATGCCCCAGGGACCCATCTCTGCCTGATGCCCTCAATAAGTTTTATGCACGTTTTGATGATCCAAACAGACCAGCTAGCACCAGACTCACCTCATCACCAGATGAAGAGCATCTCAGGGTGTCCGCAGCAGAAGTGAGAGGCAGTCTCAGAAAGATTAATCCTCATAAAGCAACCGGACCAGACAACATCCCAGGGAAAGTTCTGAAGGAATGTGCGGACCAGCTCTGTGAGGTGCTGGCTGACATCTTCACCACCTCACTTGCACTGGAGTCAGTTCCCACCTGCCTGAAGACCGCGACCATCATCCCAGTCCCAAAGAGCTCCACAGTGACTGGTCTGAATGACTATAGACCGGTGGCCCTCACCCCGATAGTCGCTAAATGTTTTGAGAAACTGGTCATGTCCCACATCAAGGCAACCGTCAACATCAATGAGGACCCTCATCAATACGCATACCGTGAGAACCGATCAACAGAGGACGCCATTTCTTCCGTGGTCCACACTGCTCTCACCCACCTGGATCAGAAAGACTCATACGTGCGTCTGCTCTTTGTGGACTTCACATCTGCTTTCAACACCATGATCCCCCAAACTCTGATAGACAAACTATCTACACTTGGACTAAGCCCCTCTATTTGTAACTGGGTACTAGACTTCTTAACAGACAGACCACAGTCCGTGAAGATCCACAACTTCTCCTCCTCCACCATAACCCTCAGCACTGGCTCTCCTCAGGGATGTGTGCTGAGCCCCCTTCTGTTCACTCTGCTCACATATGATTGTACAGCCACACTTCCAGGCTGTCATATTGTTAAGTTTGCAGATGATACAGCGGTGGTGGGATGCATCACAAACAATGATGAGTCCAGCTACAGACAGGAGGTGGAACACCTGGAGAGCTGGTGCAAAGAGAATAATCTTCACATGAATGTGAAGAAGACAAAGGAGATGATTGTGGACTTCAGAAGGAACAAACACACCCATGCCCCACTGAAAATAGGTGGGTCTGCAGTGGAAGTGGTCTCCAGCTACAAATACTTGGGTGTACACATGAATGATAACCTCAGCTGGAGCAACAACACCACCAGCCTGATCAAGAAAGGTCATCAGAGACTCTACTTCCTCAGACGGCTGAGACGTGCTGGTCTGAGCAGCCCAGTCCTCACCTCCTTCTACAGGTGTGCAGTGGAGAGCATCCTGTGCTCCAGCATCAACGTGTGGCATGGAGGCTGCACAGTTGAAGAGAGGAAAGCTCTGCAGAGAGTGGTGAAGGCTGCACAGAAGTCTGTTGGAGTCAGTCTCCCCACAATCACAGACATTTATACCTCCAGATGCAGGAAAAGAGCCACCTGCATCATGAAAGACCTCACTCATCCAGCACACTCACTCTTTGCCCCACTCCCCTCAGGACGGAGGTTGAGGAGCATCAAGTGTAGAACCACTAGACTGAGGAACAGCTTCTACCCTGAGGCTGTTAGACTCATGAATAAATAAAAATAAAATAAAAAATAAACACTGCAAAA
>JBBPBX010116856.1:0-10037 GCA_038048925.1 Garcialebias charrua
TTTTTTATCATTATAATGAAGAACTCATGTTGAATCAAGTAAAGCAAATAAAGATTTTATCCATAGTTTTTAGTCTTTACATTGGAATGTCAACTATTAAAGATAGTTAACATGCATGCTCCATAATCCACGTAAAAAAATCTAAAAAATCTACGTCTGGTCCTCTGGACATTCAAAAAAACAAAACAAAACCAAGCAAAAAAAACCTGTAGAAACGTTTCGTCTTTTGTCACCAGCAAACTGGTTGATCCACTGTGAGAGGGTGCTATTTATAAGGCTGAGTTGAATACAGCATCTCCGAATGAGGAAGTCTTTCGGATGAAAGACGAAACGTTTCTACAGGGTTTTTTTTTTTGCTTTGTTTTGTTTTGTTTTTTTGAATTTCCAGAGGACCAGACTTAGCTTTTTTAAATAGTTAACAAGGTTCACAATAGGTTGAGCCCTTTAAAATATTGAATTATTTACTTGTAAATAGACCTGTCATGATAACAAATTATGCTGGGCTATTAATTGTCTCAGAATTTATTGCGATAAACAATAATATTGTTTGAAATTGAACAATAATTAGTAATTGTCAAATTGTGTATGAAATGTTGATTTGTTTTGTGTGTAATACCTTTTTTGACCACGGATGGCAGTATAAGACTGTTTGAAACAAAGGATGGATAGTTGAGCAGCTTGTCCCTTTAAGAAAAATGGGAGGGAGGCCCATTGATGTGGTATGGGCTGACATGGTGGACCCTTGGTGTGGTTTGAGCTCTTTAGCATTGCATTTTTCACACAAAGATTTTAATAAAAATCAGTAAACAAGTTCTTAGCTTCTTTTTGCAGAGAAAAATAACTTTTTACACAAAGGCACAAGTTTAAACCGTGAATTTTGGAGCTCGACAAGATGGAGATTTTTTCTCAAGGTCAGCCTTAGCTCATAGCTTAGTTTCTCAGCTTAGCTGCTTTTAACAATTCAAAAACGCAATTTTGGACGGTTAAAACATATTTTAAAGATAAAAGAGAAAGGGAGGGGTCACTGAAGAGCACTGGAGTTGAGCTTTTTGTCATCCTTTTGTCATCCTTTGTCTTTTTTAATATAATTGCAGAAGAGCTTATGTCAGTTTAGTGACCTGATTTTTTTCCCTTAAAGCTGGGGTATGTAAGATTGTAATGTAGTCTGTAACTTTTCAAACAATATATTTTTAACATATTTCTTCACTCTGTCACTATCTACTGACAAACTGATGTTAGACAAAGTAATCTCTGAAAAAAACTATAGTCCCCTTGCTTCTCTATCAGCATTTATAAAAACACTAAAAACACAGAGTGACCAGGACAATGACAGCCAATAAAAACAGAGTTTGTAACCAGCCAATTAAAAACAGAGCTTGAATTTGAATCAGCCAATAAAAACAGAGCTTGAATTTGAATCTCAGCAGAGCCTCCCCCTCAGAGCCATATATGGCTCTGAGGGGGAGGGATCAGAATGCTTTGCCTGTTGAAAATTTTTCTAAGTTCTGCACTCTACAGAAAGTTACACATAGCAGCTTTAAGTAAATCTGAGCGATTTAGATTAAACTAAAAAGCTTATCTCTATAATATTTCTGGCCTTAGTTTAAAGCTTTATTTTAAGTTGTTGGCAAAATACATTCAGACAAAGAAGGCTTAAATTTTGATTTATGTATGTGTTCTTGTTATTTTGTTTCTGTATTTTTAACTTTTGTGTAAAATGTTGTCAAATGGTGGATTAGACTTGAAATGAGTAAATTTGCTTTAACCGTCTTTGTTTAGGGAAATTTTGTGAAGGCAGTTCTTGGGACAGCACTGAGCCCAGAACAAATTTCCCCAAAGAACCAATAAAATAAATCATAATGTATCACTGTGGGGAGGTGGGGGAGCCAGCTGCTGCTGGCTTGAAAGCAGTAAACATTTTGAATAGTCAATCACAGGGTCCGTCACACAACCAGTCATGCTCACACTCACTCCTGAGATCAATCTAGACTCATCAGTTAACCTAACGGGCATGGTTTTAGACAGCGGGAGGAAATACCCCAAGAAAAGCCACGCATGAAAGAAAAGATGCAGACCGCACTCAAGACTCAGACACAGCTGAGATTTGAACCCGAGCGACTTTTGTTGCAGACAAAACTCAGTCCATAAATCATATCTAGATGGAGTGAAGCAGACAGTCAGTAGAACTGAGTTTGTTTTCATTGGCCACTGGGTTTGTTGCAGACAAACATGCCTCTCTTGCCAGGAAGTGTCCATCATCTCATTGTGACAAATGGACAAACATTTTGGAAAAGTCACTTGGATGGTTAACGGTTGACCACCATTTTGAGTTTACACATTTAGAGTAATTAATACTTATTGTGACTAATGTTAATTATTCTTTTTGATTTGTAAACAATGCATAGCAAAACATATGTATATACAGTACTGTACATGTTTTTTCCTATGTGTTGTGTATTAGAGTGCCAAATTGATTGTGTGAATTGTAGGAATAAAAAGATTTCCACACCTCTGAATCAATTCAGCTTAATACCCCCCATTCTGCTTTGGGCAGCACTGTTTTGTCCTTGTCATTTATCAGAGGGAACATGTGTGGTAAAAACCTACAGAGCTGACAGAGCTGGAAGCTTCAACACTGCCACCAACAGGCCACAACACACACACTTTTCCAGCCTATTTTATGGATTATATTAAGTGTAAAGATTGAAGATTTTGACAACGGTTTTCATTTTGCAAGAATAAAAAACACCACAGGGATTCATCTTGAGTATCTGTAATGACTCACTGTGCATGAAATAGTAAGTGGGTTTTAAAAGAACCTGGAACAGTTGCAATGATGAAAACACTTTATGTCTAATATATTTGCTGCTTTGCATGCGGTATTTTTTCCAGGGATAAAAATGAAAAGTTTTTTTTTTACAATAAAGCTGAAAGATTTTCTGTAGTAGGGCTTTCACAACCATGGCATCTCTTCACAGTAATTTATTTATTTTAAAAAAATATTTAAATTTACATCATGTGTTGCTTCTGAACAGACTCAAATGAAAATTCATATTTGCTGAATAGAACCTCATGCACACATTTCTTCCACTGAGGGCCTAAAGCTCCCAATAATTCAAATTATAAGCTATTTGTCCTCAAATGAAATACATCCAGATGAGGGCTTATTGAAAAAAAGGCAAATTGATTCTTTGTTGTGTTTGTCTGGAACTGCCGTCCCTCCTGGGCTTTTCATCTCAAAATGCCATTAAAGTTTCTATAATCAAAAAGTTTTAGCCGACAATGAGAGCATATTAAAGTTGAGCTTCTCTCAAAGTATTTTTAATTTCCAGACTTCCACTTCTGATTGGTGATGATTGTTATTGTAAAGGATCTGTTGTATCGCTTGAGTGCTGAGCAGGGACCAAAGAACTGGGTTGCATCTAAATAGTAAATGCACTGTACTTATATAGCACCTTTCTATCTTATTAGAGATGCTCAAAGTGCTTTACACTACAATCTGTGTCCTCATTTACCCATTCACACAGCACTTTTACTAGATCTCTACAAAGTTAATTTGATTTGGGGCGGCCGTGGCGTGGTGGTAATGGCAGTCGTCCCCTGATCGGAAGGTTGGAGGTTCGAATCTCGGTTCCCCACACCATGTGTCGTTGTGTCCCTGGGCAAGACACTTAACCCTGAGTTGCTCCCGGCATGACTGGAAAGTGCCTTGCATGGCAGTCTGCCACTACCAGTGTATGAATGTGCGTATGAATGGGTGGATGGTTGGTATTGTAAAGTGCTTTGGGGCCTCTCATAGGGGGCTGGAAAGTGCTATATAAATAAGCTCCATTTACCATTTAATTGAACAAAGCATTCTAAAGAGACTAATTAGTGCTTTATCACATTCATACACCAATGGGACACACACTGGAGTTCAGTGTCTTGTCCAGGGACACTTTGGCATGTGACTGCTGGTGGATTTGAACCTCTAACTCCTGCATTGGAGGGCAACTGCTCTAACCACTCAGCCACAGCCAGCCATCTACTGCTTGCCACAATTAAAACATATTAATAATTACTGATCAGGGGCGGCCGGACAATAGGGGGCGCTAGGGCGCCACCCCACTGGAACTTCTGGACCATTTTACATTGAAGACTTTTAAAAAAATATAAAAAATGAAATAATAAAGTAAAAATATTTCTAAATATATGCATATATGTTTTTAGTTGTGTAGGATAAATATTTTATTAGTAATGATGAGTTATATTGTTTGTTTCAAAAACTGTTTTCTGATTGGTGACGTATTTCCTGTTTTGGGGGCGCACGAATCTTATCCATAGACTCTCGTTATAAATGGTGCATGCACAGTTATTCCACGACGTTACAAAACAATGGGAAGATGCTGGGTGCAGTTTTCACCGCCCTGGAAATGTCCAACGTAAGCTCTACCTACCGATCGCGTGTTTCCGGCTGTTTATTTATTTATTTTAAAAATATATTTTTTTGTCTGGAAAATTAGCCGTGCGGTCAGTGACTCAAGCAGGCTTGCTCAGGTAAGTTTTAAATAATTGAAAGCCCTTTATCTAATGTCTATTTGCATTTCTGACTGATATGCCTCTCAAATTTTAGATGGCTGTTTGTGAAAAAAGCCTTCAGCTGACTGTTTATTCTAAAAGTGGCAACTGGTGAGTTTGTTTTTTGAGCTAACATGCTAATGCTAGCCTTTATCTAATGCTTATATTATTATATTACCATTCCTGACTGATATCCTCTCCACTTTTAGGTGGCTCTGTTTGTGATAAAAGCCTTCAGCTGACTGTTTATTCTAAAAGTGGCAACTGGTGAGTTTGTTTTTTCTTTGTTTGTTTGTGGAGTTAGGTTGCCAGTGCAGTTATTGTACAGTATTGGACTCTGATGGCTATATTTATTTTAATTTGCTCATAAAAAATGATCAAACATTAATAATTTTATATACTAAATGTCACGTGTGGTGTTTTACTATTTCTTAACACTGTATTGATCTGGATAATTAAAACAAAGCCTCTTGCAAGTAGAAATGCAGAAATGTTTTAATCTCACTTGTTTTCCTTTCTATAATTTATATATAATTTATTTATGTATATATATTTCTGGTAAGATGGCGCCCATGTGCATGGCTGCATTTCCACCTCTCCTGTTGGTGTTCGGAGTTTTTGTGTTTTGTTTGTTTTTCATTGGAGACATAAATACACTACTGGTTTATGATATGAAGCTACTCCTGGATCTATGTTTTTCTGCCGCGGATGTCGCTGATTTGGGCCAGTATGAACGTACCTCGGGGAGACCCCTGCCCCTGTTGCTTGGGGATGAGCTGCCTGTTTACCTCCGCTGTGCTCCTCACCTGCCTGCATGGAGAAATCGATCCAGACGAAGGAGGGAAAGTATGCGGGTTGCGAGCTGGCCGGCTGGTTAAGCTCAAAGCCCTGCATGCTACTTCGTTGTCTTCAGCTGGTGGCAATTCCCATCGCCAGCTTCCCGCGTGCACGGACCAGGAAATCAACGGGGTTTACAGCCACAGCAGCTCATTGTTGAAAGCGAGCCGCTGGCGCACGCTCACTCTACAGCTGCTGGCTCGGATAACATAAAGATGTGTGTTGTCAACGCCCGATCTGTCTGCAACAAAACGTTCATACTCAGAGGTTACTTTGAACAACACGATTTGGAATTTGACTGATCCTCGGCTACAGAAGCTGGCCATTGGGACATGGAATGTCACCTCTCTGGTGGGGAAGGAGCCTGAGCTAGTGTGTGAGGTTGAGAGGTTCCGGCTAGAAATAGTCGGACTCACCTCAACGCATGGCTCTGGCTCTGGAACCAGTTTCCTTGAGAGGGGTTGGACACTCTTCCACTCTGGAGTTGCCCCTGGTGAGAGGCGCCGAGCAGGAGTGGGCATACTTGTTGCCCCCCATCTTGGTGCCTGTACGTTGGGGTTCACCCCGGTGAACGAGAGGGTAGCCTCCCTTCGCCTACGTGTGGGGGGACGGGCTCTGACTGTTGTTTGTGCCTATGCGCCAAACGGCAGCGCAGATTACCCACCCTTTTTGGAGTCCTTGGAGGGGGTATTGGAGGGTGCGCCTCCTGGGGACTCCCTTGTTCTGCTGGGGGACTTCAACGCTCACGTGGGCAATGACAGTGAGACCTGGAGGGGTGTGGTTGGGAGGAACGGCCCCCCTGATCTGAACCCGAGTGGTGTTCTGTTGTTGGACTTCTGTGCTCGTCATGGATTGTCCATAACGAACACCATGTTCAGGCATAAGGGTGTCCATATGTGCTCTTGGCACCAGGACACCCTAGGTCGCAGCTCGATGATCGACTTTGTTGTTGTCTCATCTGATCTGCGGCCGCATGTCTTGGACACTCGGGTGAAGAGAGGGGCGGAGCTGTCAACTGACCACTACCTGGTGATGAGTTGGCTCCGATGGTGGGGGAGGATGCCGGTCAGACCTGGCAGGCCCAAACGTATTGTGAGGGTCTGCTGGGAACGTCTGGCAGAGTCTCCCGTAAGACGGAGCTTTAACTCCCACCTCCGGGAGAGCTTTGAACACGTTCCGAGGGAGGCGGGGGACATTGAGCCCGAGTGGGCCATGTTCCGCGCCTCTATTGTCGAGGCAGCTTATCGGAGTTGTGGCCGCAAGGTTGTTGGTGCCTGTCGTGGTGGCAACCCTCGAACCCGGTGGTGGACACCGGCGGTGAGGGATGCTGTCAAGCTGAAGAAGGAGTCCTATTGGGCCTTTTTGGCCTGTGGGACCCCGGAAGCAGCAGATAGGTACCGGCAGTCCAAGCGGCATGCGGCTCGGGTGGTTGCTGAGGCAAAAACTCGGGCGTGGGAGGAGTTCGGAGAGGCCATGGAGAATGACTTCCGTACGGCTTCGAGGCGATTCTGGTCCACCATCCGGCGTCTCAGGGGGGGAAAGCGGTACGCGACCAACACCATTTATGGTGGGGATGGCGTGCTGTTGACCTCAACTCGGGATGTTGTGAGTCGGTGGGCGGAATACTTCGAAGACCTCCTCAATCCTACTGGCACGTCTTCCACTGAGGAAGCGGAGCCTGGGGATTTTGGGTCGGGCTCTCCAATCTCTGGTGCTGAGGTCGCCAAGGTGGTTAAAAAGCTCCGTGGTGGCAGGGCTCCGGGGGTGGATGAGATTCGTCCTGAGTTCCTTAGGGCTCTGGATGTTGTGGGGTTGTGTTGGCTTACGCGACTCTGCAATATCGCGTGGACATCGGGGGCAGTTCCCTTGGATTGGCAGACTGGGGTGGTGGTTCCCCTATTCAAAAAGGGGGACCGTAGGGTGTGTTCCAACTATAGGGGATCACACTCTTAAGCCTCCCTGGTAAGGTCTATTCAGGGGTTCTGGAGAGGAGGGTCCGTCGGATAGTCGAACCTCGGATTCAGGAGGAGCAGTGTGGTTTTCGTCCTGGTCGTGGAACACTAGACCAGCTCTACACCCTCAGCAGGGTCCTGGAGGGTGCGTGGGAGTTTGCCCAACCAGTTTACATGTGCTTTGTGGACTTGGAGAAGGCATTCGACCGCGTCCCTCGGGGGGTTCTGTGGGGGGTACTCCGGGAGTATGGGGTACCAGGCCCTTTGATATGGGCTGTTAGGTCCCTGTACGACCGGTGTCAGAGCTTGGTCCGCATCGCTGGCAGTAAGTCAGGCTCGTTTCCGGTGAGAGTTGGACTCCGCCAAGGTTGCCCTTTGTCACCGATTCTGTTCATAACTTTTATGGACAGAATTTCTAGGCGCAGCCAAGGTGTTGAGAGGATCCGTTTTGGTGGCCTTAGAATCGCTTCTCTGTTTTTTGCAGATGATGTGGTCCTATTGGCTTCATCAGATTCGTGATCTACAGCTTTCGCTGGAGCGGTTTGCAGCTGAATGTGATGCGGCCGGGATGAGGATCAGTTCCTCCAAATCCGAGGCCATGGTCTTGAGCCGGAAAAGGGTAGCATGCCTTCTCCGGGTCGGGGAGGAGGTCCTGCCCCAAGTGGAGGAGTTTAAGTATCTCGGGTCTTGTTCACGAATGAGGGAAAACTGGAGCGTGAGATCGATAGGCGGATAGGTGCAGCATCCGCAGTGAAGCGGGCGCTGTACCGGTCTGTCGTGGTGAAGAGAGAGCTGAGTCAAAAGGCAAAGCTCTCAATTTACCGATCGATCTACGTTCCCACCCTCATCTATGGTCATGAGCTTTGGGTTATGACCGAAAGAACGAGATCTCGGATACAAGCGGCTGAAATGAGTTTTCTCCGCAGGGTGTCTGGACTCTCCCTTAGAGATAGGTGAGAAGCTCAGTCATCCGGGAGGGACTCGGAGTAGAGCCGCTGCTTCTCCACATCGAGAGGAGCCAGTTGAGGTGGCTCGGGCATCTGGTTAGGATGCCTCCTGGACGCCTCCCTGGTGAGGTGTTCCGGGCATGTCCCACCGGGAGGAGACCCAGAGGAAGACCCAGGACATGCTGGAGGGACTATGTTTCTCGGCTGACCTGGGAACGCCTTGGGATTCCCCAGAGGATCTGCTCCAAGTGGCTGGGGAGAGGGAAGTCTGGGCCTCCCTGCTTAGGCTGCTACCCCTGCGACCCGACCTCGGATAAGCGGAAGAAAATGGATAGATGGATGGATGGATGAATTTGGAATTTTTATGCATCACAGAGTCGTGGATATTGCCAGGTGAGTCCAGTGCATTGACGGAAATAATACCACCAAACTGTGGTGATGACCTTTACTGACCTCTCAGTAAAGCAAGACATTTACTACAAATTATTCCATTAGTTGTAATCTGAGAACATAGTCACCAAAAGAGACTATTTCTATCTTTGATTTTAGGCTGATGTGATCAAAAGAATAACTTTTGTCATTTTCATGATATGTGCTTTTAAGCTGTGTTATTCTGTAAGAGTTAAACTGTGTTCACTGCTGTGTTAAAGTTGAAGTCTCGGGTCAGAGAGACCCGGCCGTTTTGTTTAGAAAGGCAGAAGACAGTTAATCTGTTGTTTTATGAGAAGGGCTCCAGCACGCTCGGTCTTTCCTAAACAATTTCACTCTGCTCTGAATTTCACCTTGAATCTTGATAACAACAAGTGAACTCTTCGCTGGTCCACGGACCAATGAAAAAGACACAAGTCTCACTCCTCTCATGATCTTCTTTTAAGTTCTAAGCTGTTGCTGAAACGGAAGAGTTTGCTGGGAACTTCAAGATGTGAGGTCGTCCCAAAGTAGCTGGATGAACTCAGTCACACGCTAAGGACAGTCATTCAGTTAAGGACTAATAACACGTTTGTTATGAGTCCACTCCGAACGAGCGTAAGCTCAAAACTTTGTTTATTCCTTCCTGGAATAAGTTTATCTTGAAGTCAGAGGCCAGGAGCTGACGCATTTTCTGATGACCAACGCGAAACCAGGAGACGTTGAAAACGTAAACTAGAACCAGCTCGGACGCGCTGGGCCTGAAGGACTCTGTGCATCTGAAAGGCTGGTGTCATTTCTTTATCAGACTCGTCGTCGAAGGTAAAGAGCTGTTTACAAACGTACCTGGGGTTTAGCAGAAGTCGGATGGGAAGTGTCACTTTTGGTAACATGCTCAAGACAATTTCTTGTAAACCATCTCTCCATCTTTCCTCCTAATTCCTTATCTCCTTATTTCAATCTGAAAACCATTGAAGTAAACTCATGTTTACTTCATCTGGTGGCCCAAGTACGTGTTTTCTGAAAGATTATTCATAAATCTGTGGTCTCTCATGTACTGGAACGTCATGTTTGCATATTAGGATCCTAGTTTAAACTCTGAGGATAATAATTTTGGCTGGAAGTGTTCTAGACAGGCAGATTCTGCATGTTTTTATCATTTGAGGCTGAGGGATTGTTATTCGTTCAACTCTTTTACACGCTGTTGGAAGCTTTTAGGTGAGGTTTTTGTCAGCCCGTGGTCTGTGGGGGTTCTGGTTCCGGTCCAGTTCACGCAGACTCCTGTACAAAGCTTTGTTTGACCGCCGAGTCAAAAGCCTGAAAGCTATAATTAACA
>JBBPBX010116857.1:0-10036 GCA_038048925.1 Garcialebias charrua
CACCGAAGAAGAGCTACAGATCCACAGAATCCACAGAGAGGCATGCCTGGTAGGGGTTTAAAGACGTCAAACTTATTTAATATAGGTGACTGATTAGAAAGCACAAAATATTAACCAAAGCACTGGTTCCCAAAGTTGGCATTGGACCTCTCTAAAAATCTAATTCCCAGTATTTCATTATAGTTGTAACAAAATACAGGTGGTCCCCGAGTTACGACGGAGTTCCGTTCCTACGCACGTTCGTAATACGGATTTTGACGTAAGGTTCAGGTTCAGGTTCAGGTTCAGGTTACTTTATTTATACCCAAGGGTAAATGTGGTTTGCAGTGGTTCAAAGCATACATCCATCCATGCGCACACACAAATAAAAACAGTAAAAACATTTAGTAAAAACACTTAAAAGAAACTATAAACAGATAATGTTGCACATAACAGTGTTAAGGCTCCCCAAATCATATGTAAAATGAAAAATAAAAACACATACAGTCGAAAAACACATACACACTGGCCGCCCCATATACACGTACATGTACGGTACTGTACAGTTACCAAGCACTTAGCCTATCCTAACACAGTAGCCTACATAATTATCAAAAAACACATACAGTACAGTACATTTGGAGCCATAATGAAGGAAAAAAAGAGTTAATTTCTTACTGGGAGCCGGTGAATTCTTCCTCCGTCTGTTAGCATGTTAGCTTGTGCACCTCCGAGCTCTGCAGCTTCCTGCTGCTTCACGCGGTCCACATCGTTTACAGCAAGGTCTGTTAGCATGTTAGCTCGTTGCTCAGCTGGAGCCTCTTTGCCTCATAAACCTCTGCTCCAAACAATAAGGTCTCCTGCACTTTTCCACGTGCGGTCCAGCGGTCCAGAGTTTTACAGTAAGGTCTGTTAGCATATTAGCCCCTCCTAACCTCCTCTGCTCCGGTCTGCCTATCCAAACAATGAGGTCTCCTGTAAGTTTCCACTGAGTGCGTCAAGCTAATAATAATAATAATAATAATGAATTCAATTTATAACGCACTTTTCATTAGTGAAAATCTCAAAGTGCTACACACATTCATACACCGGTAGCGGCAGACTACCATGCAAGGTGCTTTCCAGTCCTACCGGGAGCAACTCGGGGTTAAGTGTCTTGCCCAAGGACACAACGACACATGGTGTGGGGAACCGGGATTCGAACCGCCAACCTTCCGATCGGGGGACGACTGCCATTACCACTACGCCACGGCCTACTCTCCCCCCTCCCTCCTGTAAATTTCCGCTGAGTTTCGGTACCGTATTTTTTGGTGTAAAGGTGCATAAACTGCGTAACTCGAACAATGCTTTTCAATGGGAGGGCGTTCGTAACCGCGAAACGTCGTAAGTCGAGGCCGTCGTAACCCGAGGACTACCTGTAGTCATAAAATGTTGTAGGTAGTAAAAAACAAGTCCAAGTCATCTGTCTCATTGTGACCTTGTTAGTGTTTGTATAGTCCAGGGGTCTGCAGCCTGTGGTTCAGGGGCCACATCCAGCTCCTTAGTCCCTCGTCTGTGGCTTTTTAAAGCTTTGAGCTAAACTAACGTGAAATTAAATTTGACTGGTTTTTGTACAAACAATTAAAAAAACAGGCTAGTTTTAGCCGTTTCTTCTTGTTCTTTTGTACATTTTTAGAAAATGTGGGAGTGATACTGGAAATTCAAGCAGGAAGTGAAACATGATTAGATTTAACTATTTGTCCAACTTCCATACTGACAGTGGGATTTTTCTCCCAAATACTCTTCTTTTGAATATTTTAGGACAAGTTGAAATTTGGTGTGTCAATTCTACAATAAGCATTCGGAAAACAAAACATAATTTAAGCCAAATTAAATAAAAGTATGACAATAATAGTACTGTTATTAAATTATTTCTTGGTTTGCTGCCCTCATACATCTCCTCCTACATGTCTTTGCGTGAGTGCAGCTACAGTGTGCGCTCTCAGGACATGATTACCTGCAGTGTTCCGTCAGTGAGGACTGAACTTGGAAAAAGGGCCTTCTCCTACTCCGCTCCTGCTTCATGGAATATCTTACAAAAAGATCTGAAGCTCTCGACCTTGACTTCTCTAAATGGTTTTCAGAATCTGTTGGAATCCTGGCAAAAACCAATGCAGATTTGTTCCTGTCTTTGATTTTATACGTCTACCTTATAATGTTTTGCTAGTTTTTTGATACTTTGTTAAAAAAAAATGTATTTCTCTCTTTTGTTTTTTTCTCTTTTGTTTTCTATTGTTTATTGTTTAAGGAAATTCTACCATTGCTGTTCATCGTTCTTTAGTTTTAGCAGGTCGCTTTCGTAAATGAGCCATGAGGCTCAATAAGATTTACCTGACTAAATAAAGGTTGAATGAATGAATGAACTGTTATTGGGACATATTAGTTGTATACTGTACCTATATGATTAAGGTTAATGATGATATGAGAATACTAATAGCCTACAGTATTTTACTGGTATGACAATATAAATATAGAATTATACTAATACAAACACAGTGCACTTAAAAAGTATTCATGCGTTTAGTGAAAAGATTCAAAATATTTTATTGGGAATTTATGGGATAGAAGAAAGTGGTGCAAAATTGTGAAGTTGAAGGAATTTTTTTAATACAGGTAGTCCTCGACTTACGGCAGTCTCGACTTACGACGATTCGACTTTACGAACGCTCTCCCATTGAAAAGCATTGTTCGAGTTGCACAGTTTATGCGCCTTTACAGCAGAAAATACGGTACCGAGACGAAACTTCGGAGCTTGAAACTTACAGGAGGGGGTGTCCACTGGCGCGCTCAGTGGAAACTTACAGAGCATGCAGACCTCTGGACCGCGCGTGGAAATACAGGAGTAGCGGAGGACAGCTGAGCAATGAGCTAACATGCTAGCAACGAGCTAACGTGCTAACAAACGTTGCTGTAAATGCTGTGGACCTCGTGAAGCAAGCTGCAGAGCTCAGAGGTGCACGAGCTAACATGCTAACAGACGGAGGAAGAAATGACCAGTTCCCAGTAAGAAATTAACTATTTTTTTCCTTAATTATGGCTCCTAAATGTATGTGTTTTTTGATAATTATGTAGGGTAATGTGTTAGGATAGGTTAAGTGCTTGTTAAAAAAAAATACAGTACTGTACATATGAGGTGCTTGGATGTATGAGGTGCCCTTTGGATGTATGAGGTGCATGAGGTGCCGTTTGGACATATTTTTGACTTACGGCGATTTTCGCATTACGAACGGGCATAGGAACGGAACTCGTTCGTAAGTCGGGGACTACCTGTAAATAAAAATCTGAAACTGGGTTTGCCTTCTGCCCACTGAGTCGCATGCAGAACCACATTCCCCTGCAGTTACAGCTGCAAATATTTTGGGGTCTATCTCTACCAGTTGTGCACAACTAGAGACTGAAATTTTGCTCAGTCTTCTGTCAGATGGCATAAAGAGCCTGTGAACATCAATTTTCAAGTCTTGCCACAGATTCTCAGTTGGGTTTAGGTCTGGCTGGATGTTTTTGGGTCGTTGTCCTGCTGCAAGGTGAACCTCCACCCCTGTCTCAAGCCTTGTGCAGCCTCTAGCAGGTTTTCTTCCACAATTGCCCTGTATTTAGTGTCATAGAAAAAGTAAACTACTTTTCTATGGAAGAAAATAAAGTGAGACTAGAAAACCCAACTTGTAATTTTGTGTCTTTTATTACAAAGAAAGGGGTCATTCTGCAACCATCCGAGCTGATTAACTTCAGACTGAAGGCACGAGACAGCTGTCGAGCTTTAAGCTCTCAGTGGAATGAGTTTATCAGAGCTGGAGTCTAAACACTGGCGTCATCTCACAGTAAACAGAGCACAGGGATCAGCTGAGATGAGAACTCTATCTGCAACTTAAAATGTCATGACCTCCTCCACGGTCATTGCAAAGAAATGCTTATCAATGATTATGTTCTATGATATTTTGCTCCATTCATTTCCACATCACCCCCAACTAACTTTCCTGCCCCTGCTGAAGAAAACATCCCCACAGCATGGTGCTGCCTCCACCATGTTTCGCAGAAATTGTGTGTTCGGGGTGACGTGCAGTGTTAGTTTTCAGCCACACATAGAGTTTTACATTCAGGCCAAATATTCTGTTTTGGTTTATTCAACCAGAGCGCCTTCTTCCAGTTTGTTATGTCTCCTGCATCTGCAAGCTGCCTTCCTTCATGCTCCTCTTCCATAAAGGCCAGATTTACATCGCCAATGCCGTAGTTGTCCTCTTGACAGATACTTCCATCTGTGCATCTCTGCAGCTCACCCAGTCATCGTGGAGCTTTTTGGCTGCTTCTCAGATTAATGCTGTCCTTGCTCAACCTGTCAGCTTACAAAGTAGGTGGACGACCATATCTCAGAAGGTTTGCAGATTTCCATTTTCAGATGGATTAAACAGAAGTCTGCGAGATGTTCAAAATCTTGGTATTGCTTTGTAACTGCTTTAAACTTCCAAAAAACTTTATCCATGACCTGTTTGGTGTGTTCCTTGCTCTTCATGATGCTGTTTAATCACTAATGCTCTGAGACAAATCTAAGACCTTCACAGAACAGCATAGTTATGCTGATACTAAATAACACAGTAGACTTCTAAAGGCAAATTGTTGCTTTATTAGTGCAGTAAGAGTGCTCAGGACAAATACAGCCGTATCAGATTTTTATTTGTGAAAAGAGTTATAGAATAGAATATATCTTTATTGTCATTGCACCGGGGCACAAAACAACGGAATTGATTACGATTATGAAAACCATCATCATTTTCCTTCCTCTTCACAAACATGTGCCAGTTTGTATTGGTCACAAATCTCTGTAAAATCCTTTGAGGTTTGTGGTTCTAAGTGACAAAATGTGGAAAAGTGCAAGAGGTTGAATACTTTTTCAAGGCTTTCTATGATGATGCTGCATCAGGAAAATGTAAAAGTACAGGTATTTAAAACCATCTTGAAGAGTCCCTGATTTATTTAACATGTTAAAGACACATTAGCTCTAAATAAATAAATAAATACCAAGAACACTGAACCAAAAACAAAAGCTTTATTCAAACTCCACTGTGCTGATCGTTGTATTGTTATATGGCAGACATAAAACTCATCTATCCTCAGGACATGGTCCATAATTTAAGGGCTCTGTAAAATTCTATTTTGCTGTAATCTGAATATAATAAAATACTAATCTTTAGCTCACTTTTGCATGGACCATATGCTAAAGGACAATAGCTGAATGTACAAATGTATTTCTTTTCCTCCACTTTGTTCTCAAGTCACCACTATAAGCCATGCCTCCACGTCAAATAAAACCTCCTACCTTATATTACCGTGGTCATTTCCATCAGGTTTGTTCCTTGATTGGGATCTTGGGAGTCTGCAGGCCTTGTTAATGTCTGGCTTTGGCTTTTGCAGGGTTGCTACTCGAGGTGCACCGTCCTGCTGAGAGAAACCGCTGCTCTTTGTGAACACTATTACCATGGGGGCGTTATGTCTAGTCAATGTTTGGGTGGGTGGTATAAATCAAAAAACCCATCCTCATTAGTGCCAAGACCAGGACAAGTTTCCCCTGGAGAACCCTGCATTGCAACAGCACAATCAGTGCGACTCCAGCTGTTCCTGGGGTTCCCTAAGCCAGATTACTGTCGCCCGCTGCTGGGCGATAATGTGCATGAGTATCTGTCAGAGCTTTGAGCTTTGTGTAACAACTCCCTCCCAGGTTTTGTGATAAAGTCCTGTTGGTTCCCCCCACACATCCATCATATTCACCAGCTCTTAGTTGCTCCTCCATCAAACCGAGTCAGAGAGCTGTGTGCTGACGACGGTGGTGAAAAGGTGTCGCCTTCGAGCCTTTAAGGCTTATCTGCTGGAAATATTGCGCTTCTGACTGAGGATGAAGTTGAGACAAGTTGGCTGCGACCTGAGGAGAGTGGTGGGGCCTGGGTGGGAAGAGCACAATACCGGGAAGGCCCAGTACTGCCAGCTTCATTATGTGGCCCTGCAACGGCATGTGAAATGACAGGCCGTGTCACCCAAAGGGCCCGAGGCCTTTTTGCCTTTGTGAGCTGTCAGAGCTCACCAAGTAGTGCACTCTTGAGTTTGAAACAGACTGAGAGGTGACATTTTCTAACTTCCTAAAGGAAGACAGAGGAGTTCAGTGAATTTCACCTACAGAAGGTGTGTGTGTGTGTGTGTGTGTGGCTCTCAGAGATGAGCGATTAATCCTAAGAATATTCTTTCAAAAGCTATTACAGAGCCACCACAGTTGATTAATCGTCACGGATTCTCACCTACTGAATTGCATACAAAGGGCATTCATTAGCAACATCATGAGAATTGGACTGCCTTACGTGTGGTTTTATGAATCGAGGTCATTTCTTCCCTTTGCATTGACCCAAAGCAATCTGTCTCTGCATATATGTTCAGATTCAGTTTGCTTACGTACTGCACACACCTTTGGGTGACTAACAGTACCGGTAAATGCTTTTGTACACAGGGGTCATACACCAGTGCGCCTGTTTGTTTGTCATACTAATGAAATAATCATTTCTTCATTATGCCCAGGCGAAGGAGCAGATGTACGTCGACCCTTCCAGTGGGTATGAGGTGTTCACAGAGTATGCCCACCTTCAGAGAGGGGAATGCTGCGGCAGCGGGTGCAGACACGTGAGCTCCTTTGTCTTCTTTTCCACCGGTCTGTGTCGTCCTTTTGCATTCCTGTTCATTTTATCTCCTTTTTTTTGGTCTTACCTCAGCTGTTTGTTTAGTCTTTTTCTCAGTTTTTTCAATTCTGGTTGTGTTTTTCAGGTTTATGTCACAAGAATACCATAATTCTTGGACTATAAGGCGCACTACAAATCCTTTAAATTTTTTTCAGAAATTGACAATGAGCCTTATAATCCGGTGCACCTTATGTATTAATTCTGGTTGTGCTTACTGACCTCGAACTGATTTTATGTGGTTATTGTGAGAGTTGAATAAAGTTTGACTTATCTGACTGTTTTGTTTCACTTAATGCGCCTTTTAATTTCTCCTTGGATGTTATGGAAACAAAGATGCTCTGTTCCCCTCCCCCTCCCTTCCCCAAGGTCGTGGACCTGTGAACAGAGCTCAACCGAGCTGGCTGATAGAGCTTTGGAGCGTGACGTCACTGGTCCACCGCGCACAGCATTGTGGGTAGTTTTTTTTGTAGTTTTTTGTCGATCCGCCATTTTTCCTGCCTTGCTCGTATTTTGTTCGAATCAGGTTTCAACAGCTTAGCAATGGTCCTAAATTGCTGTGTAATAGGATGCAATGTCCGTTCACACGACAGAAAAGGTAAAAAAATAGAAAACGGACTCTCGTTTTATAGTTTCCCTACCTGGAAACAACGCGAGGGCGAGCTTGTGTCGGCCATAACAAAAAGGAGGCATGGATATCAGCAGTGAGACGTCCTGATGTAACGTTCTCCACCATCACAAGATACATGCTTGTTTGTTCCAGACATTTCCATTCAGGTGAGTATTTTAAATCAGTTTACTGGAGTTGTGCCATTTTGTCAAGGTGTATCATGTTTTGGTCGAGTTCAGTGCATAGTGGGTCAACCAAGTTTAGGTCGGACATCTGTGTTATTTTAAAATAAACTGTTTAAAGTTGATTGTGTTGTCACATTGACTGTAGCATATTGTTTTTTATTATTAATTTATTTCTTTATTCATTTTATCAAAATAAATACCCAACAAAGACAAAAAAAAGAAAATATAAAATGAAAGGCAGCAGAAAGAAGAAACTATCTTATTATATCTGCCCCTTTTCCAAACAATCTATTCAAAGAATAATCTATAAGTAACAAAAAATGAGTAACTCATCTCAATTTTCAAATTTCAACATATTACACATTAAAGCACTTCATCTTTTAACAAAATGTGTCTGAATATTTAAGGGTAGTACATTGTTATGACATTTATACATCACCATTAAAATAAGGTAATCTACTAATGGAACTTCAGTAATTTCAACTAAAAAAATAATATACTAGATGGATGACAGTAATGTTTTCTGGCAATAATTATATTACTGATCTGCGTTCTCTTCAAGGCAAATCTTCTTATGAGATGGATGAGTCAAATCCCGACTGGGCTCCAACACTGCACTTGGCAAAATCAACAAGCAGTGGAGGCTGCAGGAGATGTGCAACAACCAGTGATGGAGGCAGCAGGAGATGTGCAACAACAAGTGGTGGAGGCTGCAGGAGATGTGCAACAACAAGTGGTGGAGGCTGCAGGAGATGTGCAACAACAAGTGGTGGAGGCTGCAGGAGATGTGCAACAACAAGTGGTGGAGGCTGCAGGAGATGTGCAACAACAAGTGGTGGAGGCTGCAGGAGATGTGCAACAACAAGTGGTGGAGGCTGCAGGAGATGTGCAACAACAAGTGGTGGAGGCTGCAGGAGATGTGCAACAACAAGTGGTGGAGGCTGCAGGAGATGTGCAACAACCAGTGATGGAGGCTGCAGGAGATGTGCAACAACAAGTGATGGAGGCTGCAGGAGATGTGCAACAACAAGTGGTGGAGGCTGCAGGAGATGTGCAACAACAGTGATGGAGGCTGCAGGAGATGTGCAACAACCAGTGATGGAGGCTGCAGGAGATGTGCAACAACAAGTGGTGGAGGCTGCAGGAGATGTGCAACAACAGTGATGGAGGCTGCAGGAGATGTGCAACAACAAGTGGTGGAGGCTGCAGGAGATGTGCAACAACAAGTGGTGGAGGCAGCAGGAGATGTGCAACAACAAGTGGTGGAGGCAGCAGGAGATGTGCAACAACAAGTGGTGGAGGCAGCAGGAGATGTGCAACAACAAGTGGTGGAGGCTGCAGGAGATGTGCAACAACAAGTGGTGGAGGCTGCAGGAGATGTGCAACAACAAGTGGTGGAGGCAGCAGGAGATGTGCAACAACAAGTGGTGGAGGCAGCAGGAGATGTGCAACAACAAGTGGTGGAGGCAGCAGGAGATGTGCAACAACAAGTGGTGGAGGCAGCAGGAGAGGAGCACCAACAGGTGGTGGAGGCAGCAGAAGATGAACACACACAGCTTGTGGAGGCTGCTGGAGAGGAGCATGAGCAAGTTGTGGAGTCTGCGGTGGAAACCCCACGAGAGGACATCACTGTCGCTGCAGATGGGGAGGAGGAAGATGAACCAGCAGCAAAAAGGCGACAAACAGAATGTCAGTTGTGCGAACAAAGAAGAGCAGAAATTAATCGTCTCTTACAGGAAAACAGGGAGCTCAGGTCAGAGCTGAATAAAAAACAGCTAGACAAAGAATTTCTTAGAGGTGACACAAAAAAAGTCAGGTACTGTACTATACAGGACTTCATTGCTTTGCCGTATTGTTGTCATTGTTTGAATTTGAAATGAAACAGATCCATTTTGAAGTAAACATTTGATGTAATTAAACATTTCCAGTAAATGTGATGAACGTGTGAGTTAATACATTTTATAGAAAACACACAAAAATGTGCAAATATAAGTCAACAGCATGTTTTACATAATTATGTCTCCCTTGAAGTACAAGCTCTGAGAAATATCTTTAGGAAGCTTCATGCTTTCTGTAGACGTCCAGCCATGTCTGTGTGGTCCACACAAGGTCACAGTGGTTTGATGATGCACCTGTGCAGAGTGGGTGATGCTTCTGCAGGTAAACTTCATCTCCTGCCTCCAGCTGCTGGATGCTGCATGTCTTGTATCTGTGAGGGAACTTCCTCCAGGCAGCAGCGATCACACCGAGTCCATCAGAAGATGCTCCAAGTTCAGGAGTTGGTGTTTATGATGAAACCACATGCTTTAACTTTAAGATTTTTTTTACTGCTCGCTGTATTTTAATGTAGGCGTTTTGATGATTCACACACCATTTTATTTCTGTGTGTAGACACACTGTTACTCAGCATGACCCACGGTGTTCTGGTGGCTCAGAGTCAGAGCAGAACCTGTGAACAACACCATTAAAATGGTGAATGAAAAGACAATGTATAATATATATATATATATATA
>JBBPBX010116858.1:0-10036 GCA_038048925.1 Garcialebias charrua
ATATATATATATATATTTTCTCTCTTTTGTTTTCTATTGTTTATTGTTTGTTTGTTTGTTTATTGTTTAAGGAAATTCTACCACTGCTGTTCATTGTTCTTTAGTTTTAGCAGGTCGCTTTCGTAAATGAGCCCATTCTCGAAGTCGAACAGCCGGGTACTTTGTCACGTGACTGTTGGCAGACATCTTTGTTTTGGGGCAAACAAACGAGTGCTTCGGCGGGTGAAATTGGTAAAATGGTGAAAAGTTGCTGCGTTAAGGACTGCATTTCGCACATAAAAAAACATCCCGATAGAAACTACTTCATTTTTCCTACATCAGGAGCGAGAAGGGAGAAATTGAAAGCTGCAGTCAACAGAGGCATCCAAAAACCAGATGGATCTGTAAATCCTGCAAAGCTTTGATCACCACGAAGCAAGCACACGTATGTGTGTTCGGCACATTTTATTACCGGTACGTATTAGTATTGCTTTTAGAAACATAAAAAAGAAAATAGAGGTAATTTATAACAGTTGTTAGCACTGTAATTGATTAAACATCAGTAGGCCATGCACTTGCCTGGCCAGTGTTGAGTCAAATACGTAAAAATACACCTTTTCTGAGACTGTTGTAATTCTAGTCTTTGTTATCTTTAGGACGGAAAGTAAATGTCCAGTCCCATCCAGACTATGTTCCATCCATCTTCCCTCAGCGCCCAGAGTCAGTTGAAGTTGCAGCTAACAAACCTTCCCTAAAGGTTGCACGATATGAAAGAGCTGCTCGGAGGGCCAAGAAACCAGGTATGTAATGATTTAATTTACTAAGGGAATACGTAACTTAATATATATATCTTCATAACAGATAACCTAAACAGTGAGGAAAACCTGAAACCTAAAACAAAGAAAGTTCTAATATTGTGTTCATGTGTGTGTCAGAAATATTAAAGTACTGTGTGTTACTGCTAACATGATTAAAATATTTCTCCTCTTTTTCCAATAGCAGTAACGCCCAAAGCACGAAGAAAGCTTTCCATGCCAGAGAGATCCACAGCATCCCCAACACATCATTTGGCTTCACAACAGCCGTCGGAAGATGACACGCATGTCAACAATTCATTGATTGACTTTGCCACACTGTGCAGCGCAGAGCTCCTGACACCAGCATTTACTAGGGGCAAAACACAACTGTCTGCAAAAGAAGTTGAAGTTTCACGAAAAATTTCATCTGTCCTGCTCCACTGAAGGTTCCTGCTCCTCCTCAGGTTCCTGCTCCTCTGAAGGTTCCTGCTCCTCTGAAGGTTCCTGCTCCTCTGAAGGTTCCTGCTCCTCTGAAGGTTCCTGCTCCTCTGAAGGTTCCTGCTCCTCTGAAGGTTCCTGCTCCTCTGAAGGTTCCTGCTCCTCTGAAGGTTCCTGCTCCTCTGAAGGTTCCTGCTCCTCTGAAGGTTCCTGCTCCTCTGAAGGTTCCTGCTCCTCTGAAGGTTCCTGCTCCTCTGAAGGTTCCTGCTCCTCTCAGGTTCCTGCTCCTCTGAAGGTTCCTGCTCCTCTGAAGGTTCCTGCTCCTCTGAAGGTTCCTGCTCCTCTGAAGGTTCCTGCTCCTCTGAAGGTTCCTGCTCCTCTGAAGGTTCCTGCTCCTCTGAAGGTTCCTGCTCCTCTGAAGGTTCCTGCTCCTCTGAAGGTTCCTGCTCCTCCTCAGGTTCCTGCTCCTCCTCAGGTTCCTGCTCCTCCTCAGGTTCCTGCTCCTCTGAAGGTTCCTGCTCCTCTGAAGGTTCCTGCTCCTCTGAAGGTTCCTGCTCCTCTGAAGGTTCCTGCTCCTCTGAAGGTTCCTGCTCCTCTGAAGGTTCCTGCTCCTCTGAAGGTTCCTGCTCCTCTGAAGGTTCCTGCTCCTCTGAAGGTTCCTGCTCCTCCTCAGGTTCCTGCTCCTCCTCAGGTTCCTGCTCCTCCTCAGGTTCCTGCTCCTCTGAAGGTTCCTGCTCCTCTGAAGGTTCCTGCTCCTCTGAAGGTTCCTGCTCCTCTGAAGGTTCCTGCTCCTCTGAAGGTTCCTGCTCCTCTGAAGGTTCCTGCTCCTCTGAAGGTTCCTGCTCTTCTGCATACAGAGTTGCAAAGACGAAAGTATGGATTGCCCACTGTCAAGCTGTGACAAACTTCTGACTGTTTGTGCATCACTGACAAACCTGGGACAGGGGATTGTTTTTAGACAATAGTACTGCTGCATGCAGTTTTTAGACGATAGTACTGCTGCATGCAGTTAACCTGTTGGCTTTGTTTTAAAAATATTGACCAATTGAGCCTACAGTTGTATATATGGTATGATAGTGTTTCATTTGTAAAGTTCAAATTTTAGTTTGTTTATTTGATAATTATTGTAGAAAGTAATACTTTCTGAAAATAGTGTCATAATATTTTTTATTCTTCTGCAATCCTTTGATTTGATTTGTATTTTCGGTGGCATGTGAAAGAGCTGTTTTAAAACTGAAATGCTTAGATAGGATACAAATTATGAAAAAAAAATTGTCTGTCTTTAATACAATGAGTAATAAACATTAAAAATAGGACGAAACCATCATTTATGTTGTGCTGTTTCCCTTTTTTATGTGAACATTTTTGCATATTCAGTTTCAGTATGAAAAACTTTTAAAAATATTAGTTCTACCACTGACATGAAGTTTAAACAAGCTTAAAGTATAGGTGTCATTAACAGTATTGAATGTGCGTCTTTGCTTCAGACTTTGACAAACATACTTGTTCTGCAACACTGTGAGACTTAATTAACTTTTGCTTGTATACAACAGCTAACAAACAAGATGATAAAGAACCAACAATTAGAGAAAACAATTTTTATTGTTATTGTTGCACTGAAAAATACACTGCAGTCTTTCATTGTGCGGTCCACAGACAATGAACAACATAATTTTGCAGCTCCCGTTGTGCAAATACATCAGAACATTAAGAAAGATAAAATACAGAGGTAAAAATTGAATAAAAATAGATAAAAAATACAGTAAAAACAACAGTATCAGCCATATCAAAAAGTCAGGTGGCCATTATTGCACATAACCTTATTGCACATAACCACAGTGTTTGCAAGTTAACCATGTGTGTTTATAAGTCTTAACTGCTGTTAGATAATGAACAATAAAATAATTTTGCAGCTCCCGTTGTGCAAATAAATCAGAACATTAAAAAAGATAAAATAAAGAGGTACAAATACTGTATATATTATTATTATTTACCCACATATCAACCGGTAGTTTATACGGACATTTTTGGAGTCCAGACAGTTTCAGTTTCATACTGTCCCGCTGTCGCGCATCTCTGGTAAGTAAACTGTCTTCGTATTCATAAGACATCCTTCCAAAGATGTGTGCTACACAAAAATATTCGATTCGACTTTACTAGCAAACAAAACCAGAGCCTCTGAACAAAACGAATTCCAATGGTCTGAACCGCAGTTTACCCCCACAACGCAACCTGATGTTGAAGTCACGTGATGCGTGACATCACGTGACTTCGAGAATGAGGTTCAAAAGATTTACCTGACTAAGGTTGAATGAATGAAAAAAAAAAGTTATTATCAAATAAAAATCATAATGTTTAATCTGGTGCTTGAGATGCCGAGACAGCTAACAAGATAATTAATACAATAATTAATTAATGTCTTAAAGAGGAAAAAATGGTGAGTGGTTACAGGAATGAACTAAACCACTTATTACTGTGTGTTGTCATGGCAACGAAGAGCGGAGCGGCTTCTTCTTCAGCAGAGACAAACAGAAAATGGCGACAACAGTTTCACCGAAACGAGCGTAACTTGTGTAAAATGTTACAGCTGCTCTTTACACGACTCGACAAAACGTCTTACCTCTTAGAAGTCGACATTAACCAGCAGGTTGTTTATTCGAACAAGGGGAAAAAAAAGAAAAAAACGTTATCCGCGACTGAGTACGGAAAGCGGAAAGGGACATTTCAATGAATGGGTTGGGGCAGAGCCATGGCTCTGGGTTGGGGTAAAAAGCGCATGTCGATTTAACGTGTAATAGGCCACGCCCCAAGATGGACGCGACCTGGACATGAGTTGTTCACATTTCTTGATGCTTGTCTCCACCTGGCGGAGAAACAACGTTTAAAGTGTGACACGTGGTTAATCTGTACTTTATATGTTAAGCACCTTACAGTTTTGCATCAAAAACCCAGTTTTAATGTATTTACTGGCTAGTTTTACATTAAATTGTACATCTTCTTAGACACTTTGAAACTTGGCTTAAATAATAAAGCGATTGAAACTAGAACTGCCTTTCAAAATTAACCTAAACATGAATGTATTATAGGTTAACTATTTGAAATTGTTGGAATACCATATTAGTTGTATTATCTGGGTACACGTTCTATTTTTATGTTATGTCTCAATAAAGAATAAAATGGTGTTTTCTTTTACTTGACCACTTTTCTGCACCTGAAATTTAGTACTCTTAAGAATTTGTGTTTGTTGGATTCTAGCTATTTGTCCAAAGAGTGTAAAAACTGTTTTTAAAAGCAATAAACTCGTTTTTTTCATTCATTCAACCTTTATTTAGTCAGGTAAATCTTATTGAGCCTCGAGGGCTCATTTACGAAAGCGACCTGCTACAAACTAAAGAATGATGAACATCAATGATACAAGTACATTAAACAATAAACAAAAGAAAAAGTAGCAAAAACATTATAAGGTAGATGTACAAAATCAAAAACAGGAACATGTCTGCATTGGTTTCTGCCAGGATTCCAACAGATTCTTAAAATCATTTAGAGAGGTCAGGGCCGAGAGCTTCAGATCTTTTCAAGTTAAATATTACGTGAAAGAAGTCGTCTGTAAATATTTCACCTGAATTGTTGGAGCGACCTGAACTTTAATCTTCATCTGAGATTTACTTTGTAATTTGGCCCCCCTGAAAATCTATTTCCTGCTTCGCTTATCAAACTTTTAGGAACATTTAAAAGGTTCAGTTTTCTAATATGTCTAATTAAACAAGTTATTGTTTAGTGTACAAAAAGTCATTTTCAAGCTGTAAATATAGAGCAACATTTGTGTCACTTTGTAAAAAAAAAAATCACACACACACACACACAAATGGTGCCAACTTTGCTAACTTTACATGACTGACTTGTAAAAAAAATGTAATTATGGTTTTAAAACAAGCCTATAAAGTTAATAATGAACCAAATAAGCTATCCCTCACATGAAATTATTATTAATAATTTTATTGCAAATCTTCAGTTTTGAGACATTCATAAATAAATGTTAAAAATAAAAAAAAATACTAATTCAACCTGAAGAGACTCACAAAACGAGAGAGAGAATACAATTAAAATGTTTTATTGATTAAGGTTTCTTTGGCGCTCGGGCCCCGGCGGAGGGCATGCATGCCGGACTGCTGAGAGCTTGAATGTCCGGCATAGGGAGATAGATTATGGATATCTACCCCCCGGGACCCGAACCCGGTGGTGGAGACGGGACCGCAGACGTCCAATCCATCCCACCGGTACGTGAATGCCGGCCAGCCAGCGGCCGACGGCACCGGTCAACCCTGAGACGAACACCAGCGCAGAACCTCCATCCTGAGCAAGCACGAAGCGACAGTGGGAAGGAAAAACTCCCTCGAGAGGAAGAAACCTCCAGCAGAACCAGGCTCAGGACAAGCGGCCATCTGCCATGACCGGCTGGGTCGCAGGGAACAGGAAGCAGGAACGCACACAGCAGCAGGACCAAGACGAAGGCGAGCAGGACAACCCCAGGCGGCGGAGGCGGGACGAAGAACAGGGGAGAACCGAGGAACCAGAAACCCCGGGAGGAGACGGGGAGGTGGAGGGAGGCGACTAGACTGGCAACGGGCAAACAGGAAGAGCTGAGGAAAGGGCGCCTTATATCCAGGTGGACAGTTGAGTGATTCGATGCAGCTGGGTGAGTCCTGCCATTGTTGAATTTGCGTCTTCGACTTCATTAAACCCATGACATTGAACATGTCACCGCAAACTTCAGGGAAATTTGTCTCATTGTGAGAAATTAAATTGGCCTTGTTCTTGAAACAAAACATATTTATTCCAAACAATTTTTGGAATGTTTCACTCTAGATTTTTCTTAAAAAAAATAAAAAATAAAAAATAAGTTAAAAGTGAAGGAATTTTGATATTGTGACCTTCATGAAGCAACAGAATGAAGAGTAAATGGGTGGCATCAAATAAATTATGAACCAAACCTGCTGTGAAGGGAGACCCTCATTTACAGAAGTAACACAAGAAAAAAAAATAGATGGATGCAAAATTACATAATCAGAATCACCGTTACTGTCGTTGCAGCAAAGCACAACAAAATTACATGAACACCCAGATTAAGGAAAAGAACATTTAAATCCATATTTTCCAACAGAAAAACGCCACTAAACTTACCCATCAGACCGTCTTCTGCTTTTTCTAAAACATTATTGATGACTTTGGCCCTGGACTCGGCGTCATGGTTTTGTCAGCCACAAGCGAAGTGCTTGAGGCAATCCATCACATGACAAATTAGTTTTGTCAAGAGGCTGAAGATCTTCAAGTCGTCGGGAAAATATGTCTCCTGGAAGTGCCAAGAGGTGCAGATTTCATCTAAGTTCCTACTAGGAGGCTTGCACGTCCACCAGTTTGGCGCAGAGTGGTGCAAAACACAAAATACCAACGCCTGACGGAGGTGGCAACATCACGTTTCAAATTCTCAAAATAAATATTCAGAAAACTTTTTTCTGTTGAGTTGAACAGGTGGATGGTTTTAATGCAAAATGTAAATGTTGCAATGGCTTCATGCATCGCTTTGGAGAAATTAAGATGGTTAGAGCAGGAGTCTGCAACCTTTACAATCAAAAGACACATTTCTGCCCCTTTGTTCACTAAATTAAATGTGTGGAGCCACAAAACCTGTTGCAACTGGGATTCTCAACTGCTGGCCAACAGACCAGTTTAAGTTGGGAGGACAATGTTCTGACCAGTAGGGTTGTTTTCTGGTCATTGTAAAGCTGAAAATATCTAATGATTTGATATTTTTAGATTTTAAGACAATAAAATACAATTTTTTTTGTAAAGAAGGAAAAAATAATATGTTCTTTTCCAAGAAAAAATACAACAATGAACTATGTCTAGGTAAATTATTTTAATTGTGGAAAATTAAGTATCCTACTTTGAATATATAAAAGTTAAAAGTATATTTTACTCCTTCTGTTTTTCATTCAACCTTTATTTAGTCAGGTTAATCTCATTGAGCCTCGAGGACTCATTTACAAGAGAGACCTGTCTACAAACTAAAGAATGATGACAACAGCAACAGTAGATTTTCCTTGAACAATCAACAATAGACAATCATAAGAGAGAAATACAGATTTTTTTTTTCTTTTACAAAGTATCCATCCATCCATCCATCCATTTTCTTCCGCTTATCCGGGGTCGGGTCGCGGGGGTAGCAGCCTAAGTAGGGAGGCCCAGACTTCCCTCTCCCCAGCCACTTGGAGCAGCTCCTCTGGGGGAATCCCAAGGCGTTCCCAGGCCAGCCGAGAAACATAGTCCCTCCAGCGTGTCCTGGGTCTTCCTCTGGGTCTCCTCCCGGTGGGACATGCCCGGAACACCTCACCAGGGAGGCGTCCAGGAGGCATCCTAACCAGATGCCCGAGCCACCTCAACTGGCTCCTCTCGATGTGGAGAAGCAGCGGCTCTACTCCGAGTCCCTCCCGGATGACTGAGCTTCTCACCCTATCTCTAAGGGAGAGTCCAGACACCCTGCGGAGAAAACTCATTTCAGCCGCTTGTATCCGAGATCTTGTTCTTTCGGTCATAACCCAAAGCTCATGACCATAGATGAGGGTGGGAACGTAGATCGATCGGTAAATTGAGAGCTTTGCCTTTTGACTCAGCTCTCTCTTCACCACGACAGACCGGTACAGCGCCCGCTTCACTGCGGACGCTGCACCTATCCGCCTATCGATCTCACGCTCCAGTTTTCCCTCATTCGTGAACAAGATCCCGAGATACTTAAACTCCTCCACTTGGGTAAGGACCTCCTCCCCGACCCGGAGAGGGCACGCTACCCTTTTCCGGCTCAAGACCATGGCCTCGGATTTGGAGGAACTGATCCTCATCCCGGCCGCATCACATTCAGCTGCAAACCGCTCCAGCGAAAGCTGTAGATCACGAGCTGATGAAGCCAATAGGACCACATCATCTGCAAAAAACAGAGAAGCGATTCTAAGGCCACCAAAACGGATCCTCTCAACACCTTGGCTGCGCCTAGAAATTCTGTCCATAAAAGTTATAAACAGAATCGGTGACAAAGGGCAACCTTGGCGGAGTCCAACTCTCACCGGAAACGAGCCTGACTTACTGCCGGCAATGCGGACCAAGCTCTGACACCGGTCGTACAGGGACCTAACAGCCCATATCAATGGGCCTGGTACCCCATACTCCCGGAGTACCCGCCACAGAACCCCCCGAGGGACGCGGTCGAATGCCTTTTCCAAGTCTACAAAGCACATGTAAACTGGTTGGGCAAACTCCCACGCACCCTCCAGGACCCTGTTGAGGGTGTAGAGCTGGTCTAGTGTTCCACGACCAGGACGAAAACCACACTGCTCCTCCTGAATCCGAGGTTCGACTATCCGACGGACCCTCCTCTCCAGAACCCCTGAATAGACCTTACCAGGGAGGCTTAAGAGTGTGATCCCTCTATAGTTGGAACACACCCTACGGTCCCCCTTTTTGAATAGGGGAACCACCACCCCAGTCTGCCAATCCAAGGGAACTGCCCCCGATGTCCACGCGATATTGCAGAGTCGCGTAAGCCAACACAACCCCACAACATCCAGAGCCCTAAGGAACTCAGGACGAATCTCATCCACCCCCGGAGCCTTGCCACCGCGGAGCTTTTTAACCACCTCGGCGACCTCAGCACCAGAGATTGGAGAGCCCGATCCAAAGTCCCCAGGCTCCGCTTCCTCAGTGGAAGACGTGCCAGTAGGATTGAGGAGGTCTTCGAAGTATTCCGCCCACCGACTCACAACATCCCGAGTTGAGGTCAACAGCACGCCATCCCCACCATAAATGGTGTTGGTCGCGTACCGCTTTCCCCCCCTGAGACGCCGGATGGTGGACCAGAATCGCCTCGAAGCCGTACGGAAGTCATTCTCCATGGCCTCTCCGAACTCCTCCCACGCCCGAGTTTTTGCCTCAGCAACCACCCGAGCCGCATGCCGCTTGGACTGCCGGTACCTATCTGCTGCTTCCGGGGTCCCACAGGCCAAAAAGGCCCAATAGGACTCCTTCTTCAGCTTGACAGCATCCCTCACCGCCGGTGTCCACCACCGGGTTCGAGGGTTGCCACCACGACAGGCACCAACAACCTTGCGGCCACAACTCCGATAAGCTGCCTCGACAATAGAGGCGCGAAACATGGCCCACTCGGGCTCAATGTCCCCCGCCTCCCTCGGAACGTGTTCAAAGCTCTCCCGGAGGTGGGAGTTAAAGCTCCGTCTTACGGGAGACTCTGCCAGACGTTCCCAGCAGACCCTCACAATACGTTTGGGTCTGCCAGGTCTGACCGGCATCCTCCCCCACCATCGGAGCCAACTCACCACCAGGTAGTGGTCAGTTGACAGCTCCGCCCCTCTCTTCACCCGAGTGTCCAGGACATGCGGCCGCAGATCAGATGAGACGACAACAAAGTCGATCATTGAACTACGACCTAGGGTGTCCTGGTGCCAAGAGCACATATGGACACCCTTATGCCTGAACATGGTGTTCGTTATGGACAATCCATGACGAGCACAGAAGTCCAACAACAGAACACCACTCGGGTTCAGATCAGGGGGGCCGTTCCTCCCAACCACACCCCTCCAGGTCTCACTGTCATTGCCCACGTGAGCGTTGAAGTCCCCCAGCAGAACAAGGGAGTCCCCAGGAGGCGCACCCTCCAATACCCCCTCCAAGGACTCCAAAAAGGGTGGGTAATCTGCGCTGCCGTTCGGCGCATAGGCACAAACAACAGTCAGAGCCCGTCCCCCCACACGTAG